>JAVQJF010067709.1:0-17435 GCA_036023855.1 Gadopsis marmoratus
CTTTTACTTTTTTTAAAAGTTTTATTATTATTTTTTTTTTTATTATAGGATGTTTTTATAGTTGTTATTTGGGTTATTCATGACCAACCCCCCCCCAATATCTATAACAATAAAAAAAAAGAGGAATGCAATCTCTATGTTGTTGGGAGGCTGCTAAGCTATTAGGGAGTCAACCTCTTATCTCTCTTGTTGAACACAGCTGACTCTGGGATAAGAATTGGAAGCACACAGCACATGACAAGTTTATACAAGCGGACAGGATCAGTTTACAATGTAACAGCAGACCCCCAGTAATGTGTCTGATGGTCAGTGCTTCAGCCACGGTTAGCATGTAACATTTTGCAGCCTGTATTTCCAAATGGCAGCAAGGCTGAAATATTATACAAATGTTCTTATGATTTTAATAGTGTAGATGTTTGGGATCAGTTTAACTATAGTTTAATGCAAAACACATATAAAGGGTATTGTAAACATGTTTGTATAGAAATCTGTGTTGCCGTTATTCATGTGCATATATAGCAACGGAGCATTCTCAACATTTGGTTTGGAGCTGTAGTCCACACACACACACACACACAGTTGATTTACATACACGTGATCACATGTTTTTATTTAGGCCACAACAAAGGTCACAACATGTCTTGAAAGTAAACTGTAAGGACTTTTCAATGTTATAGAAACAGAGATCCATGAGGAGATGAAGAGGATAAGAGTCAAGAGCAGCATTTTTTTTGGTCAGAAAAAGCCTCAATGGATCTTACAAGTATTAAATTATTTATATTTCTTGTTTTTTCTTTTTTTCAGTCCACAAGCAAGACACCTCTGAGTAGGACTGCCCTGCATGTGGGAGGGCTCTTCACTTTAATGTCAGGGAGTGCCCCTAAATACTCTTACTCTCTGGTCTGCAACAACCAAATGTGTCTTAACTTCTCTGTGACACAATACTGCTCCTCTGCAGTTAAGTCAGCAGATCTTAATGTTGTGAGACTCTCTGCTCTCTGGCACCATAATGACACGGGTCCCTCTGCTGACTGGTCCGTGACATCATAATGATGCTGCTCTGCATAGTTGTCAGGTTTGTGACACCACAGTGCTGTTTTATGTTGGCTTTGTCTGTGCTTTCACATGGGTAGTATTGAGTTAGTTTGGTCTGCTGGCTGCTCCACCGTTGTCTGGTCTGTGACATCACCATAGTAGTTTTTCACAACTCTGTAGTACTTGACTTTGATCTGCTTCTTCTCCCACAGTTTTGTTGGTGAAATCACAATGCTCATAATGATACTGTGTGGCTTTTTTTGAATATGCATTGTACCTTTCAGAACTAGAGGTTATTATTAAAAATTAAAAGCATGTGTCACATTTTGGCTTTTCTCTTTTATTTACTTTTACTGTTTTGTACCGTAGACGTTGACTTTCCTATATTCTTATCTAATTTTCTTTATTGTAAAGCTCCATACACCTCTGTTTTCACTGGACCTTTGCTGCGGGGACATTCAAAGCAGCTTAAAAAAGTATATTTCTGTCATCCTTACTTCAATCAGGCTCATCTTTGATTTTATCCGTGCCAATTTTTTGATTAAAAATCGAAGGCAGAGTCTTCTTAATGAATAGCCTGGAAGAAAGAGGATATCATTGCAAAACAGACAAATATCTCATCATTGAATTCAGGCTTTTGTTTAGGCAGCTGTCCTGTCCACCTTTCTCCAACATTATAAATGATCAGACCTATTTTTCAAAAATGAACCACTCCTCCAGAGCATCTCACCACTCCAGTCCTCCCTGACATGTAGATTCACAATAACCCTATTAAATTTAAGTGCTGAAATGTTTGTTTTTTTATGTATATCATCAGAAGTGATGCAGCGCAAATACTTAAGTGTATTAATGGAGTGTAATCTGTTTCACAGCTGAAGTGCTGTTGGTTAAGAACGTGCCTTCATTAATTAGCAGATAACCTTTATATAAGGCGTGCAGGCTAACAAAATGATTGGTTTGCTATTGTTGTACCTTATCCTTGGCGAATCACCTATTGTCCCTTTGAATAATTGAGACTAGTGGATTTTGCCTGTTTTATTTTTCCCTTGGTCAGCAACTAGCTACTAGTTTTGTCCCCAAGATCAATTGCCTCGGTAACACAACCGGAGAGAGAGAGAGAGAGAGAGAGAGAGAGAGAGAGAGAGAGAGAGAGCGATAGAGAGAGAGTGAGAGAGAGAGCGATAGAGAGAGAGTGAGAGAGAGACATTTGTGCCCACAATGGCGACTGTAGGTATGCTAAATACCTCTGGTTCCTTATCCGGGAACTACCTCTTACTCTGCTATTGGGCCATTGGGTCACGTGGTAAAAGTAACTTTACAGGGCTGCTCGCAAGTAGGAGGGCTTTATGGAGCAGAAAAACGACAAAGCTAGAAAAATTATTTTCCACTCTAGAAATTAATGATCATGAGCTCGTATTTGATGGAGTCTAACTACATTGATCCGAAATTTCCTCCATGCGAGGAATATTCGCAAAACAACTACATCCCAGAGCATAGTCCTGAATATTACAGCCGCGCGAGGGAAACTGGCTACCAGCATCACCACCAGGAGTTATATCCTCCGCGGGCGAGCTACCAAGAGCGCCAGTATAATTGTGCAAGCATTCCTGAACCTGACACGCCAAGGGGACATGGAATACCCCAATCTGCGCACCTGCTGACAGGGAAAGGGCAACCTGCTTCATGTGAAACCCCACAGTTGTCCATGTCCCCCGCCACCCCACCGGCCGCAACCTCCGCCTGCAACCAAGCTACCCCGGAGCACCCAAACAGCACAGCCTCCTCCAAGCAGCCCGTGGTGTACCCATGGATGAAGAAAATTCACGTCAGCACTGGTAGGCAACTTGTGTGTGCATGTTCCCTGCACTCCTCATGCTCCCCTCTCCCTTTCCCTCCCTTTATCAGCCCCTCTGACTCCCATCTCGTTGCCAGCCCCTGCTCCGATAGCAGGGAAGCCTTTGAAATGGCACAATTGAGGCGGATTTACGACTCGGCATTGGTAATTACACCCACCATAAATTTTATAGCCGAGGTATACTCAGGGCAGCCGTATCACCATGTGGCTTCTGCTGTTATGTATTGCGCGATAGAGAGAGGGGGAGAAATGAATAAGAAAAAAAATTGAGCTTTGTAATCTTGCATTAATAATTTAGCTCATAGTTGGATGTGAGTGTCCTCTCATTACGCTGAGAAGTTCTTAACTTCCCATTTAAATTTCTCAAACAGCTAAACATTCATATCCAATAAATCTTTCCAGCCATATCTCAGTTCAGGCCATTCTTGTTTACCCCTCCTTTCCTCCCTTCTCTGTCTCCCTTTCTCTCCACTTATCCTTTTTTCCAGTGAACTCTGCTTACAATGGGACGGAGCCCAAGCGATCTAGGACAGCATACACCCGGCAGCAAGTCTTAGAATTGGAGAAGGAATTCCACTATAACCGATATTTAACTCGGCGGAGGCGCATCGAGATCGCCCACACCCTGGTTCTATCTGAGCGACAGATTAAAATCTGGTTTCAAAACCGCAGGATGAAATGGAAAAAGGATCACAGGCTCCCGAACACCAAAGTGAGATCCTCTTCCACCTCCTCCGGGTCCAACACAAGCTCAGCAGCCGGCGCTGTTGCCGCTGCCTCAGCCACTAACACTGGGGCCCCCGACGAACTCACCGGAGCACAGCATGGCGAGGATATTACCAGGTTATAAAACCACGAACCAAGATTGGGGCTAGAAAAAGAACTGGTTATTTATAGAACAATTATATATTTTGTTTTGGTAGCTATCTTGTGCGGTTTCCTTTAAGTCCAAAGTTATATAAAATGCATGTTATATAGCATGGATTACTGCGAATACCGATGAATTATTTTTACGTGACACAGGGTTTAATTTATTTGAAGCTCAATTAAAATGATGATTTTTATTAAAAAAAAAATGTTTTCAATGAAGGAAAAAAAAGTAGAAAAAATATACATTTTATCAAAATGTTATTGTGGGCCTTTCTTTTGCCCTGCTGCCCAAGGTGAAATGCACAATCTATTTATTTCAAACAACACTGGAAGGAAGTCGATATAATAATAGTTATTTTTGGTATAAAAAAGCTGGAACACACCATTGATCTTGAACTTGTATGTTTTGGGATAATAATGTTTGAATTACCTCGTGTATTTCAGAAACAGGATTTTGATTTACAATTTAGTTTTGTGGTGTTGATGTTGTGTTTAGACCGTTAAAAAGCAGATTATTGTGAAATGCAATAAACGGAGTGTAGTGTACTTGTGCTAATCATATTGGTCAATAAAACAGTGAGTGTCTACTAGTTTTATATACGTTTGGTCGAATTTCATTTTAGGCAACATGAGGTCTGCTATTGTTTGGTTGTTTATTTTTATTTTTTGGCTATTTAGAGAGATCACCTTTAAAAGTGTACAGCTGTGTGAATATTTGAACATTTCACGAGGGGAAACAAGAATCACTGTGTTTTCAAACTGTGTTTGTAAGTCCTGCAGCTCATTCTTGCGTCTTTTAAATTAGCAATGTGTACAGACCGTGTGTATGTGTGCGTGTGCGTGTGTGTGTGTGTGTGTGTGTGTGTTAAAGGCTGACTCAAAATGGACTGAAGTTATTTCTAAAATCTGGAAATGAAATAGTTTGCGCTGTGCATTATGTGCAACCTCATCAGTCTGAAGGGCATTCAATTAGCGCTAAAGAACCTCTGAGGCCCTCCACACTGCACTGCCTCTGCCACTGAGGCTCTCTGCTTCCTTCGCCCTGACTTGAACACGAAGCTGCATGCGATTTATTTAGAGGGCATTTTGCAATGTGTTAGAGATTATAGGCTGTTGTGAAAATATTCCTATTCATTTTGTAACCGAAGTAGTTGCCCATGCTTTTTTTCTATAGTCCACTGCGCCATGCGACTGAGTTTTCAAATGTAAAAAAAATGAAGAAATAAATAATGAATAAAAACAAACAAGAAGAATAAAGTCGTGATCTGCGGATAGATTCAACATAATGCGTGATGTGTTCGTTGCAATATCCCAGTGAGGATGGTGACGGAGTGAACTGGCTGACTGTTGTTATCAGGCTGTGCAGCAGAACAAGAAGGAATGTTGATGTTTTCATGTCTGTTCACTCTTTTGCTTGTATGGACGCTTTGTCACATTTAGCTGCCGTCTCTCCAGTGGGCAGTTTGCTTCCAGAGTGTGCATCAGCTCGCGAGAATAGCCTACAAAAAAAAAAAAAAAAAAAAAAAAAAAAAAGAGAGAACCCACAAAAAAAAAAATTCCCTACACTTTCAAAAAACGGCGCTCACTGCAACGTCATCATCCGCTTTTCATCTGGCAGGAGGACCAAGACACTGCAGGACTGGTTAGCTGCTGTAGATCTGCTGGACTGATGCAACAATTTGACAGAATATCACTCAACCTGCACCTCTCAACTCAAGTGTCTCACAAAGATGCATTCATTGTTCATTTTTTATTTTTATTTTTATTGTATCTTTTTGTAGTCTTCTTGAAGCACATCTGTGCAGAAGGAGTTCACAACCCAAAGACGCACAAGAATTTGATAGATTATTGAAATGGTGACATGAATAGGTTTTATAAAATGCCTTGCATAGTGGGGGGCAGAAGAGCACAAAAGGAGGAGGTATTTTCCACCATCAATCTTTCACTACAGAGCTTTGTGTTACATTCTGGAAAATAGCTCTGACAACAGCCCAGTTTTGATCCAACCAAATATTATGTATCCTTTCCAATTATTCCCAAATGTGAACATTGAAATGGACTATAAGATAACTCACTTTAACTGGACCAAAACGGTTAAAATCTACCTTTTGGACATGGCTTTGGAAAGGCACCAGAATAGCGATGAGACGGCCCTGAAAAATGAATCCAGAAGCCTTTATGTTGTTGGACAGATTAGAGAAATTAATGTGCTCGCCACAGTCGCAGCATCCCTCCAATCCCTTTCTAGGCCCTGTCGCCTCCATGTCGTGAGGCTGAAAAGGTACTTTATTGAAGTTTGGGGGCGAAGTGAGAGAAGGCCGAGTTCACCACGAGGACACGTTTTCTGTCCCATTAGGCTCATTTCAGTCTGGATGGCCGACCTCTCCAACCCTGTGACCTGACTCCCTCTCTATACGTGTACCTTCTGTGTGCGCCCTCACTGGTCCCCCTTGGCCTCGGCTTTCTTTGTGGGTTTTTCTGCGTTGTCCCTATAGAGAGGCCTGCGGCGGGGCATCACTGAATGTCTGTTGCTCCCTTTGTTAGCCAGAGTGACCCAGGACAGTGTTGAACTCTCGGACAGGCCTCTTCTCTGCGCCCCACAGATCTACAGGACGTCCAAACATGCACCTTATTTGGAGCATCTGAACTCGTATACAAACCGAGCTGGCAACACTTTGTGGTAACTTTAACCCGGGGTTAATGCGGTGATAACATAAATGCACATCATTGCAATATTCTGAGAGATTATGGAAGAAGTGGATGAATGTGATTCTGTGTTTTTTAAGTGTTTACGAGCTTGTATATGTGAGTAAAAACAAACAAGAAATATTGTACATTTATTGTACAGGCATTTCTGTGTTAAACACTATTATTAAATGTGTGTAACTGATACAATTTCAAGATAAAAAAAAAAAGTCAAATTTCCCAGGGATTAATTGCTTTTAATTCCCCAAAGTCTCCAAAAACGGAAGGCAGTAAAAATAGTTGGTGGTGACGTGACTTCTGTGTGACTTAAGAGAATAACTGGCCTCAGGTCAGTGCATCCGTTCAAAGGTAAGCTGCCAATTATAGCTAGGTGTTTCTGACAGTACTGGGACAGCCGGTCATTGTGATTAGTTTATGGACAGGGACCTTCAAGGTTTCTAGTCCCAAAAACCTTGCAAACTTTTCACAGACTCTCCCCTCGCCTCTTAAACTTTTAATTTTTTTAATCCAAATGCAAGTTTACCTCATATGAGACATAATTTAACCTCTGTATCTTATTGCTGACAAAATAGCTCCAAAACTATTATTATTATTATTATTATTATTGTAACATAAACATGAAATGTGAGCTGTTTCAAATGAGAGTGATGTTGTCAAGCCTTGGGATATTTTTCACTGATGTATATGCGGAATCGTTTCCCGTTTACTTTATTTTGGGAATCTTACTATGCGCTCATCTTTCTTTTATTATAATCTTCTTATTTGGATGCACTGAGCAACACGTTTGGTCTCTCTTGGCCAGGACCAGATATTCCAGATATTCCAGATATTCGACAGCATGCCTTCTAAGATAAACAGCTGACAGGGAAAACCAAACAACTCAAATCTCACTGTCTTCATTATTTGTGTGTGTGGTTATTCAGCCTCTCCCTCGCGCGTCCGAGGCCACAGGTGTAGCTCAAGTTACACCCGTAACAATGACGGGATGTCATCTATTTGTATGGGCTCTTGTAATTGAAGATTTGTGTAAAGTAGAACTGGAGTACATGAGGCATAATTTGCAGAGATTTTCTTTCTTGACTCTTCGTTGACTTAGCTTTGCCAGGGATTTAATTCACCCATGCAAGGCCTCGTGGCATCTATTATGAGAATAAACACAATGTGTGGTTTAAAATAACTATTCAAATCAAAGCTTGTGGCGTTTGTCAGTCACGTCTCTGCGTTTTATTTAGCCTCTTAAACCTTTGGCTAATGCGCACAGACTTATATTTACACAGATATTTACCATCATAATTTAAGGATATCTTATACTTTATACTTATAAGTTTACATTTCACATGATCTAAGCATGCAAACAAGTCCTTAAATCTATTAACTTAAAAGTTGCATAGTCTTATCTATCAGAAGACCAACATAAATATAAAACAAATAATAATATCCGTGACTTTTATCTTTTGTCCTTTCTCGGAATGAGAGCCATTCTTAACATTTAAAATAAACTCTTTTGATTTTAATTTCAGTGCAGACATTTGGTTTTAGCTGTCAGCTGCAGCTGTAGAATGCCTTTGAGAGACTGTAGTTATTCTTAACCTCAGCACCTCGCAGGAATATTGTCGTATATTTTATGTGTTTGGAGTTCAGTGTTTAAATTCCTCAACACTTTGCTCAGCCCTATGGTTTCTTCTCTGACTCGAGACTGTTGAATCACGCACATGATTTTCAGCTCACATTGCACCGCTGTAGGCTACCTATGATTTATGAGCACCTCGGGCGAGGACTCTCTCTCTCTCTCTTGGAAGATATAAAAACTTTACACAAACAGCCATCGAGGTGTTTGAACAAGAGCAAAAAGAAAAAACAAAAATGATCAGCTGTTCTGGCGGTGGCGTGGTTTATTACCTGCTTTTATTGTCTACAAGTTTTTATTTCTTTTCTTCCCCACTCGTCTCAGGTGAGTGTCTTCTTCAACCACTTTGGTGTGTAATGAAAGGTCCGGGGCCTGAGTATTGTTATGGTGTAGTGTGTTTAACGGCAGCCATGGCAGTTGCATAAAAGGCTGAGAGTTGAAACAGGGGTCATGCTGCTATTTTCAAGGGACAGAGAGGCTCTCTCGCATTGACCAGCAGTGGGTGTGTCATAAACCCGTAAATCTCTCTCCCATCCGTTCACTCTAGGGAGCAGATGCACCATGTCTTTCCTTTGTGTGTGTGTGTGTGTGTGTGTGTGTGTGTGAGAGAGAGAGAGAGAGAGAGAGAGAGAGAGAGTTAAGTGAATTTACATAAAACTAGATTTTAAAACTCCATCAGACACCTTAAAGTGATTTAGTGTCAGTGCTGGCAAACATTTCAAGCAGGGGACGACAAAGCAGCTTGGATCAACACTATGATACCCCACCGTAGACCTCAACATCGCATCACACAGGAAATGATGGCCTGGGTAAACTTGGCAGTAATACTTTATGCGATCATAACGCCTCGCTGGGAAATTTTTCATTAGCCTATTTGCTGCATCGTTGAGGACCTTAGAAATTACAGTCATTTTCCTCAGTTCAAGGTGTCACAGGGGGCCCAGACAGCCACTAGATTGAGTTATGATTATGTTATTCACTTTTCATTAGCAAAAGTGATCTGAATATGGCTTCCAGAGACTATAGATCCGCAATTATGTATACCTTAAGTGAAAATGCGCCTTTTATTTGATTTGCTCTCTGAAAATGAGTTCCCGGTGTATTTGTGTGGCCACCAGTTGCACTTCTACTCCAGTCATCTCGTCCTCTGAACACTCAGAGGACAGCTGATGCAGCATTACTTTACATTTGTACATGTCAGTTACATATTGTCGACAGGATGCAGCAGATCATTGAACTTCGAAGGCAAGGTACTTTACAACACAGGTTTAAATCCTGCTATCACAACCAGATTGATTGACAGGCTTTTGGTAAAAGTATTGCTATTGATCTAAGATATTAGTATTTTCTGATTATGTTAAAGATTTGATTATAACAATAATATTCATAGTGAAACACGCCTATATTTTCAGTCCTTATCAGTTGAGAAACAAACAAAGTGAGGGCTTTAATAGCTTATGTAAATACAAACACTTGTTGTACACCCTTTACATCAGCTCTCACTGGAAAAATATAAAACATGTATTTGCTTTCATGCTGCAGCATTATATTATTTTAAGACTATGTATTCTGAAAAACACATTTCTCCGGAGTAAAAAACAAGAAGAAGCTATTTCCAGATTTTACACTTTAAGATGCCTCAGAGCTGCAGGAGTTATGTTTGTCTGCACTCTCCACAGACAGGCCAGGGTTTACAGCTATAAGCAGGTCCAAATTAATAGGCTACTCTGTTAATGCACATGCTCATACAAAAAGCCAGGACTTGTTTGGGAAATTGACAATGTGTGTCTTTTCCTCACTTATGAAGTGCAGTCTGCAAACTCTAGTCCTTTCATTTCACTCTGCATTGTTTACAGCAATATAGGGCACCGGGCCCATAAATCTTCCCCTTGCGCTGCCAAGACAGCGCCATTTGTATGCACCGTTTTAACCGACAGCATCCTCTGCCCATTAACGTCTTCTCCCCAGCTCTCTCTCTCAGTCTCCTCTTATCTGCCTAGCTCTGTCCCGTGGAAATACATTAACTGATCCGTGCATTCGTTGAGCCCTGAAAACCAATTATGTTTTTTTTTAGGTGTAAGGAATATATAATTTACGAGGCGGGAAAAAAAACAAAAGAATAAGAATTGTGTTGCGTTCTGCAGACGTCCCCCCCCGCATGTGCGCGGATACAGATATTTCGCCTTCCCCAGGACCGTCTTTTCCCCCTGCAAGTTATTGGTATGTGAAATAAAAGTTTATCGACGATTTCCGTGCTTGTTTGTGTCAGCAAGCGAGAGAGCGCAGAAGGTAAGGAGGAATTGTAAAAGGGTTGACACCCAGAGCGACCGGCGCGCTTTTGTGTGAGAGAGAAAAATGATTTATTGCCGCCGAGGCGGTTCAAACAGAGTTCACGGAGAATTGTGGTGGAGGCGCGGAGGAGCTAAATTATGGTCTTGCTAAGCTAGTATATCATAGATTCTATCTCCAATTCAGAGAGTGTGTTCAAGGGTGTGAGGCAAGGAAAACAAAACGAATTTAATTTCTTTCCCCCATTTCAGTCAGTGCTGATGTACCATGTTAATAATAATAATGATAATAATAATATAATAGGTCGAGGTTTTGAATGAACAAAATACAAGCTGTCATGTCTGTTTATTTTGCTCTGTTGGCCTACATTCAGCCTATCCGGAGATAAACCGAAGAGACATTTAGCACCGAGCTGCCAGCTGAAAAGATGAAACCTGGCCACAGTCGTCATTACTATAGTTTTCAGTTTGAAATGAAAGGCAGGTCTCCAAGCGAAATGTGTAGCATTTTAAAACTGTTTAAAATGGAGTCATGACCTATAATAAGATTTAACCGCCATTTTAATGTTGATCGTGATTTACCAATAAGCCACAGTGTATGGGGGTTATATTATGCCCTCGATTTGAGCTGAACAGACATTCAAACCTAAAACATTTCATTTATTTAAAAAAAACAATAGGTGCAAGGACGTGACTCCACTCTGGAGGTCCAGGTGAAACCTCGGTGATGGTGGCAGCAGGGGTGAAACGGAAAAGGGGAAAGGCTCCTCTTCTTCCAAGATATGCAACCCTGAGTGCATAATCCATCACCGCTGAGAGACAACTAAAGAGGGTTTTCTCGACAGCTTTGTTGTAGTGAAACACCAGAAGGAACTTATATCTAAAGCCTGGCTCAACTAAGATTGATACTGGCACAGTGTATGCTAATATCGTAGCCTGCAGAACCCTCTCATTTTGGAAGATGCTTTTTGGTTCCACTAGTTACAATTTTGTGATAGCTTCATTATTCTAGTTATTTAACCACTTTGCATACATTTGTGCGTTGTTGGAATTAAGCACTCACGTTTTATGAGATTTTTTTTTTCACCTCCACGGTGTAACTCAGTTAGGCCGCACTTGATGTAGCTCTTAGCCCAAATAATTTACCCCAAAATATTTATTATGGGAGTTTTAAATGAAGTTGCAAAATTCATATTTTATTTAAGTGCTCTGCACCTTCATGGCCATATTCCCAACTTCCTGGTGTGTTGGATGCTCAACATAGCAACTGGAAACTGCTCTGCTGCACATCTCCCCCTACTCTTTGTCCATACAGCCGTGCGGCAAGCGGGGTGTTTACCATCAAACGTGTCCACGGTATTTGACTGTTGCCTCACAGAGCCACAGACAGGGACACTTGCTACTGTGCAGTGATGGCTGATTAATGCAAATGCGCCGAATTGTCCCATAGAAAAAAAAAATTCTCTAATGATTGCCTCCTTTGTCTTTGTGTGGCAATGACTGTCAAGCCTTTGTTTGACCACTCCCAGTGAATCCTATTAAGCCAAAGCCACAATTCCACTCCGACAGTTATAAGCATATGTTGTTATTTAAAGGAAAGCCCGCCGATTTATAATGAGCAGTTAAATTAGTTGTAAACTAAGTTAAATGATCGGGCTGCTTTCTTTTACAGGCAAAAAGCAGCCTTATTGCAGAATGTTAATAGAGCAGCTAATAGCGTGGGAATATACCGGGATGCATATTATTTTTCATTATTTTTAATTGGGGAAAAATACCCCGGAGCACAGTTTACTTTTAGGCATTTTACATTTACAAAAGCTCCAGCAGAAATTATGATATGTGCTCGATAGCCCGCTATTATCCAGTATATTTGTCCAGCTCATAGACATAGCCAAATGTAGCAGGGACTCCTCGCGTTACATCTGATATAAAAACCTACCACAAAAGTTCAGGATGTGCAGCTGCAAGCGGCGACTCCTTCTAATAAACGCGTCCTGTCAAAAATCAGATTTATAATAATACTAGAACTCAAACACTCCGTTTCTAAAGACGTCCCTCACCACACATTCTGTCTGTCTCCCCCCTCACTGCCATTGTTTTTCTCTCGCTCTCTCTTCTCTCTCTCTCTCTCTCTCTCTCCGCATAAACACATCTCCCTCTTCCTCTCACACTGATTACACAGTTGTTGGCGTCTATTCATATTCCGTTATATGTTTTTTTTTATTTTTTATCCCTAGGTAAAGAAACGCAGGCTGCTCATAGAAATGTTGTCTGAAGAAATATCGCAGAAGCTTCTTCTGGCGCCCCAAGTTGCCTGCGGATTACTTTGCAACTCCAGAGCTCTGTCATTGGATGGCGGCCACACGTGACTTCGGCACCCTTCTGGTAAATATTATTCAAATGCTCCACATGGTTACTCCAAGTGCTCTTCCCTGCATGCCTTTATACATTCAGGTTAATTGTGATCGGATATTAGACAGACACAAGTCCTAGTCTTTAGTACTGTTGAGGGATTCCTGGTTTTATTTGAGACAGTTTGATGAGCTGGGTCCATGGACCCCCAACAGTCTATCCTCCCACTGCAGCTGCATGGCAACAGTTTTGCTATGAGCCCTGGACAAGTGCCAAATCTAAAGGCGGGATACAATGAAGGAGGAGGAGGAGGTGTTGGAGGAGGCCAAGAAGCAGAACTTAATCAGCAAAACATGACCTCCTCTGCTAATGTCAGTTCCAGGTTGAACCCAGGTGAACAGTTTCAGTGCCCGCTGGAGCCTCTGGTTCACTTCCATGCCAAGGGCAAGCTGGGCATCAAGAGCAGGAGCTGCAGTCTACTCACCATCTGCCGCTCAGGAGTAATTTTCCCCTGGATGAATCCACGGACAACTGACTCTGAACAATCTGGTAACTCCAGTTGTGTTTATTATCCTTTTACTTGTTTTTTTTTACTGCTATGATTTACTGCTGATTGTACATGACACTATTGACACAATCTCCATTAGGTACTCTGATGGGGTGAATCCATGCATCCAAATTTGTTGAGCATTTCCCTCATTTGTGCATTGATTGTTTAGCTCAAACACTCATATCTGACCTTAGCAGTTAGACTTTTTGTTGCTACTTTTTTGTTGCATGAACACGCTGAATGCACATGCTGCCACTAAAGATACCCAGTCTTTCGTACTTGAGAACAATTTTACAAACAGTGCAAGTTTCACTAGTCAATAGTTTGATTTGTCACCTGCATCATCTGTCATGCACAAAACTACATTCATTACATGGGAAGGCTATTTCTTCTCTATTAGGTTGAATGAGTGTATGAATGAGTGTCAGTGCTGCAGCAGTTAAACAAATGTCACTGTCTTTCTCATAGTTGTTTGTTCTTCCAGTCCTGTACGCAATGTAATATTTAAAACCAAAAAGCTGCAGTGAGTTAGGCCACACAGTGACTCTTTTGTAAACTGAGGATCTTCTTTTCTATTAATATCCTAATCAGAAAATACCAGGCAAATTCCTTTTATGTGAAAACCTACTTGATTCTGAATATCATCTCTTTATGATCTGTTGTTTCTTAACACAATCATGAGTTAAATTCTATAAGTCAATCAATTATACCTGTCGTAATAGGTAAGTAATATGTAAGTTTATTTTGAGCTTAAAATAATTTAGTGTCTTAGCACATATTCCAAAAATGAAAGAAGACAATAACAGAAAGAGTGGCTAATAACAATATAAAACAAATTAAACAAGAATCAAATGTTTAATTTTTTTTTGATTCACTAGTAATGCTTATTATTTTCCACAGAAATAGGTAAACATCACTACCTCCAACCAAGCTAGCATGTAACACGGAAGCTAGAGTCTCCCAGTCTGGTGGAGCGTCATTAAGGAGTGCAGTTTGCTCTCTGAGGTCACTATAGGCCTTATTAAGTGTCCATTAACCCCTGCGTGTTATATTGTTATCAACAGGGCCCTAGTATCGCTCATATACATGTCAAATGGAATCTCTAATGGTGGTTATTTTCAGTGGTGGTCCCAAGGTACCTTTTAAGTGACTGAGATGGGAATTTGACAGGTCTGCTTCTGTGTGTAGCGGTGATTAATGTGGCCTGTCAGGCAGCCGTAGTGGCATCAGATGTTTCCCCCAGACTGTTTCTTCGGGAGGTAACTTTCCCTGAACACATGACACAGTAGACAGCAAGGCTTGTATAGTGTCTCAAGCATGACTGAATACACGGGAAGAGCTGAGGGCCCTACTTTGTCCCAGGTTGATTGGTTGAGGATTAACATGGGCCTTACTGGCACTTGAAGTCCTTCTGTGGAGGTTATATATTTCACGATAGACTTGTTAGATACGTGGCACTTGCTTTTAACACCCCCCTCTTCTTTATGTGCTTCCTCCCGCATCAGTCAGCGGCGGTGTGGATGCTGGTCTGTCAGGCAGAGGAAGGCTCGGTGTCCGGAGGGAGAGAACAGCCTTCACCAACGGCCAGCTGCTGGAGCTGGAGAAGGAGTTCCACTTCAGCCCTTACCTGTGTCGTCCTCGGAGGCTGGAGATGGCCGCCGGGCTGCAGCTCACCGATCGCCAGGTCAAGATCTGGTTCCAGAACCGCAGGATGAGGTACAAGAAGGAGCACAAGTACACAAAGGTGGCAGGTTCATCCCAGTGGTCTCCCTGCAACCCTTTCCCCAGTTCGAGCTCATGTGCAGACCTCCTGAGGTTTCCAGGTGCATGTGTTGTTAGAACTTCCTCCTCATCCTCCTCCTCAGAGCTGCACTTCATGGACTATGCTCCTACACCCTCCGCTCTTTTTGACTCTCACAGTGACGCAAGCAGTGGTCAGTGTCTTCACCCTGCAGACCTCTCCCATCTGAGCTGCATACTTCCATCTGTTGCAAATTGTCCACCACCCTCCTGTACAGGCGTAGATAGTCATCACCATGCTGGCATTTCAAACTGGCCCTAGGGCCCCATAATGGCCCGTGCTCATCAAAATCTCAATGATACATCCACTTTCACTTACTTATGAAAGACTGGAGGATGTCTGATTAGCACCCCTGGGTTGAAATGCCCTTAACACACCAGCTCACCATTCATGAAACATTTTAATTAAACTATGTGAACATATCTTAATTAAAGGAGAGCTACAGCGATATCATTTATGTTTCTCAGGCATGGCGACTGAAGGCTGCTGATATTGTATGTGCATGCACAAGACATTTGAGCGATTAATGATTACATTGTTTTGCTGTAATGTGGTGGCTGTTACATTTGTATTGTCATTGCATGTTTAATGCATGTGGGAATTACACTATGAGTGAGTTTTCTATTTCCCTATGTTTTCAGATAATAGCTGAGTGGTTGTCATATTTTCTAAGTGTCACATTAGGCCTCTTTTTTCATTATGTACTTTAAATAGCAGGCCATTTGTGTAAAAAGTTTTAACTGTGAAATGGGCAGAATAATGTTCACTTTGAATGATGTTATATTTTTGTTAAAGCCATTAAAGGATACGGCAAGTCTTTGATACTGTTCTTGATTAATTGTGATGTCACATACTATACATGCTTAATAAATGCATTTGGGAAAACTGTAGCTCTTGTGCAATGTTTACCCTATTCATTGGTGATTAGAATGACATTTTTTCCGGCGTTATTTCATGATTCCTGGATTAGATCCTAAGTGGGAAAAAATGAGAAAGATTCTGTAATCAAATTAAGGCATGCTTAAGATTCATTGAAAACTCTACAGTATTGTGTATTCATGTTGCACAATCTTGCCACATAAGCCTCTCCCTCGGTCCTGCCTCTGAGTTCCCCACCATTAATCACTTAGACAAGGCAGGCTTTCCAACACTCCAACCACAAGCTCTGAACCCACTGGGCACCATGACAGGATCTCTTGCCTCCTCCTTCAATATGCCTTTTCAATAACCAAATTGTAGTGCTGCAAGTTGAAGCTGGCCTTCCCCTCAGGGGGCATGTTAGCTGTGTAGCTTAGAAGCCCTTCCAGCAGCCCATAGGCCACTACAGACCAATGAGGTTCAATCACTAATGACAACATATTATCTTAAAGAACAAAGACGAGGCTTTGTTTTTTTCAGCAGAAGCAGCCACTGTGCCATTGTGACGTATGGATTCTCAAATGCAAACGATAACATGGAGACATTATTTTCCTCTTTCTATTTTTGATTTCCCAATTTTTCAACTCCCATTGAGCTCAGTTACGCAGGCGGGGAATTGTGCGTTTATTTGACAGAAGTGGGTCACAGGTTCTCTTGGGCCTCGACAGCGTTGCACGTCAAAGAGAGACAGTACTTTCATGATGAAGGTGATGAAGGACTGAACCTCCTCTCGCACTCGATAATGTGAGCCATAGTATCACTGTTCGTTAGAAAACTGCCCACAATCTTCGGACATGCTGACAGTTTTATATCAGTGGCCTTACTGTAAATGAGCTGTCACAGAGGACGACTGACATGTATGGAATGGGGAGGTAACAAGAAAGCTGATCCCCTAGTGGCCCTGGATTGAATGACTTCCTGCTCCTAATTTATTAGCTAATCAGTATGTGGATCAGCTGTCATTTTGTAAATATTTGACACAATTTTCAGCAGGTCTTAGTAGGTGTCAGGGGAGCTATATAGCAGCTATAACTCTGTGGACATTTTAAATAAAATAAAACATGGTCTACATCTGGATCAAAGAGGCGGTGACAGCCATGTAATTTAGGGGAACAGTAATAAAGGCAGGTGAGAAAAAGAGACGAAAGCAAGAAAAAGTTCTCCCCTTCAAATATGTTTGCCTCCAAAGAGCCAGAAAGGGGAGGGGGGTGAAGGAGCAGACAGTGTTGGATTCCTGAGATTCTTGCATATGCCGGGTGATTTATGGTGTTAATGGTGCTGAGGCTCAATAGGAACTTTACCTCTGGTTCCTCGACACATTCTGCTTCCAGACATCAAAAGCCAGGAAGATCCACACAGTGGAGTGCATTATTTGTGTGTTTGGGGTAAAGCGCGACCCCAAAGGGTAAAGGAAAGCCCCCCCCCCCCCCCCC
>JAVQJF010067717.1:0-30263 GCA_036023855.1 Gadopsis marmoratus
TGGGGCTGCGTAGCCGCAGACCGGTCAGGGTGCCCATGCGGACGCCTGTCCACAGCCGAAAGAGCTTATAATGGGGAGATGGTGGCCGGGTCTGATGAATCATGTTTCTTTTACATCATGTGGATGGCCACATGATGTAAAATAAGTAATAAATAAGTCTTTATTAACCCTAACACAGATCAAAAATATATTTTTTCCACCCATTTGTAATTTAAATATCTTGAGAGACAGTTTTTAATAAAACCAAATGAAATGTGCTGGAAAGTCAGTTGGATGGAGTAACTGAAGTTGGTTATTAAATGTTTATTTGTGAAGGATCTCAGTTTGACAAGAGCAGAGCATCAGCTAATTATACGGATGGCTGACTTTTATAAGGCTACGGCCCTTCACTCTTGTATTACAGCCCTGGATTATTTCCTTCTCTCCTCCCCTCCACATTATTTCACATAGCACAGATGAAAGGAAGGGTCTCGGGTGCAAGCTTTGTTTGCCCGAAACAAAAGCTGAGAACATGAAGGAGACGACTCCAGGTACACAGGGAATTGTGTTGACACGGTCTTTGCTCCGTTAGTGAGCCAACACATATGATCAGAGTACAAAGTATCAAAAACATGTGTGGTGTGGTCCTCTTCTCGAATAACTACTTCCTCAATGATACCCAAGTGGCCACATCACCTCATCTCCCTGGGCCGTTCCCTGCCGTCGTGTGCCATCAACACTTACAACATACAAACAACAGTACACCCCAGCAAGTAGGCCAGAAAACAAAACCTCTTCACTGTAAACACTTCTGTCAAAACAAGAGAGTATAGCAACGGCGTCTCCATGTTAAGAAGAGCCGTGCCTAGCTCTGTTGGGAATCAATGCTTTATGCATCCACTTGACTTCTTTTTACAGTTATAAGTCTTTGTTTACCAGGCCTATGGATTAAACCATTCCTCCTTGCACATCTCGCCCTAATGGTTGTGGTACATCCACATTCTGAACACTAGAAACATTTACCACAAGACTATCTACATTTAGAAATATTTGTGGACAGAAACTCCATCGCTGCATCAAAACTACAACCAACAAAACAAAATAAAACTCAGTTCCAAACCTCAGTTAACCACAAATAACTCCCTGTAGCCAAATATACTCTCCAAGCATGCGAGGTGCAATGAAAGAATACTCCCAGTCCCTTGTTTCATCTTTCATTTCCACCTCCTCTTCTAAAGAAGGAGTGGCGCTGCAACAAAAGCAACCAAAGAGTGAAAGAAGAGTTAGACAGAGCTGAGGGGAGTCTTCAGCCTCCACCATACCAATCAACAGATTCCTGCTAGAAAGAAAGCCCCCTACTGTTTCTGCTGGAAAACAAGAAACACACACCCAAGACAAAAGCAGTGGCTAAAACGCTCACAGGACTATGGATGATGTGTGAGGAGATCATGAAGCAAAACTGCAGGTTTGTTCTGTGAACCAAAGTGCTGTTTGAATAGAAGGCAAGCAGACAGTTGGACAGTAAAGGACAGCGGAGGGGCTGACGGAGGAGAATAATGGACAGTTTGGCTTTGGTATAGGAAAGCACTGTGAAGAGAGCTGTCAGAACCACTGGGGCATGTACGGAATTCCCAACATGCACACAGACACACACACACACTCTCTGTGGACTGGATGAAAAATGTTGGCCGTCTCTACAGAGGGAGGTTTTGGATGTACAACAGCACACACACCTCAGCCCACCTGCAGCGCACCTGAGCCTTTCATCTGGCGCCGTCCTCCTGCTATGAGTGAGCAAGTGAAAGATATCAGAGACCATGCGTGTGTGTTCCTGTTTTCCATCTCTAAATTAGACCAAAAAAAACACACGCAGATGGCTAATGTGTTCGTATCCATGTTGAAATGCTGGTGGATTAAATTTGAGCTCACTTGCAAGTATTACAATAAAATACTCTTATTCCTAATACTAGAGACTTAAAAACAAGAAACCAAAGAATGTCCGTCTGCTATCAGGCCTTGTGTTAGAGACAGGAACAGACACATTGCTCCCTGACAAGTGAAATGGATGAGCGCACTGATCCATAATTGGAGGCTGAAGTGCCATTGGAGAGTGATGGGAATGGATAACATCTGCTAGTATTCAAGCATCAAGGCCAGGTATGTTGTAGCAACCCAAAAGGTTTCTGTGAACTATGTCTTTCTAGTAGGCCTGAAATATTTTATGTCATGCACTATCTAATCCCCATCCACACACTGGTATTGTTTTTAACAACAATTTGGAAATGAGAAAATATCAGAAGAGGGATTTTTTTTTTAATTTGTTTGAATGCTTATTTATGTTTTATTGTTTGTTTCTTTTTACCATTTTTAATGGTCTTGGGTGTTTTTTATTAGCCTTATGAAGCACTTTGTGACCTTGCTCTGTGAAAAGGTGCTATACTAAAATCTTTACTTAAAAACAGACAGTATATGTTGACTTCCTTTCCTACTGTTCCAAAGCCTCCAAATGATTCCCATTCCATCTCTTTAATCTTTTCACTTTGCCACCTGCTCATACCTTCCATTTTAGCTCTCCTCTTCTAGGCTAAGCTCAGGTCAGTCGAGCACTGGAGCCTTTCCAAAGACTCAAGGACCCTCAACGTGGCCAAGAGGAGATTGGAGGCCAGGAGTTGAGGGAGAGGCTGACATGATAAGAGGGGGCAAGAGTCAGGGGTGAAGACAGTTCATGTTTTAGAGAGTAGTCTGGCACAAAAGAGAGGAGCTACTGCAAGAACCCAATTAGTCTGGATAAATACTGCCATAGCACACTGATACAAAGAGGTTTTGGTTTGTATGGCACGCACACACATATCTTAACAGGGAATGTGGTATTAGTGTCATGCTGATGTATAGTCCTGTGTGAGTGGGCTGCATGTCTCTGCTCTCAGTAAATACTGGGAGGCCAGCATCAGTCACTGCGGCTACACTGGCCCTGTGAGAAACCCACAGAAGGCAACATTCTTCACAACAGAACACAGACCACCCACGCCTGGCTAAAACGCGTTAAACATTTGTCCAGACTCCCTGAAATGTTTAAAAAAGTTCTACCAGTTATGCAATGTGAAAGTTAAGCCAAACCAGAAAATGCTGAAAGGAACATGGCCCAACAATGGGCTGAACTGACCTGAGAATTGCTGTGCAGGTAAAAATAACATACAGTTCAAACGTATCTCCACTACCATGACCAGCCATTACAGCTAGAGTGGCTCTGTCCAAAGCAAAACAATTGGTATCCGTCATGGGCAAACCCCATGACTTAAGTCAGATTCAGACACACAGTTAGAACCGTGTACGGTAATGGAACAAACAAGACAGCGGAGGTGGGTGTAAACTGTTTGGTCAAGTTAAAATGTTTGTTACCTGTGGGGCGTGTCTCTTCCTCTGGCCGGGACCTGAACTGCCAAACCTGGCTGGAAGGTTCCACTCGTATAAATAGACGGGGTCCCGGGGGAAGAGACCAAGTGTGAGGTAGTGGCAGGGGTGTTTTTTCTGTTTGGGGAAATGGCTGATGAAATTGTTTTTACGGAACAATGGTTTAAAATAAACTTACAGGTATTTTTAGGTGATATTATGGTAAATTGAAAGGTGTCCTTGTAGTGGTTGAGTAACAGATAACTGATTGTCTCTGGGAGTGGGTGAGTCCACCTTAATATAAGGGAGAAGACCAACCTTCACAGTATCTCTTTGGTTTTTGTGCAGATTAAACAGAAGTGTAACAACACTAGGTTGCGGCTTTCCAGGGGGTTATGTGCCAGGCTAGCTATTTGCCCTGGTTTTACTTGACAAAATGTCAAACTATTCCTTTAAGTCATAGTCAATTCACCTACACCTTTTATTTTTTCTAATATTGACAGCAATTCTTGAAGTTATCATTTACATACATACATTTATGCATTTTCTAACCTTGAACTTCATACCTACTGTATCCCTCCAAAAAAATGATCAGTTTTATGATGCAGTGTTAACGCCTGCCAGATCCTTGTAAATATGTATTCATGGTCTCTCATTTCTGCTTCTATCTGGACTTTTAAGGATGAGATCACCTTGGCAAACACACCCAACAACCTAATATGTATGTATATGAATACAGAATGTCAGACTGATGTGTTTTTTTTGAGTAACCATGGTCATAACTGATCTGACTTTCTGATTGGCCTAAGCTTGCCCATACATCTTACCATGTAATCAATAGCCACAAGGCCGCTGATGATGGAATGAAGTGCAAAGTGCTATACGCAAACTTGTTGCGGTAACTGTGGAATCTTTATTCTACATGGCCTTAGAGAAAACACGGATAGTCGGATCTGTCACTGAATGTGTTTCTTTGACAGAAAGTAAGACCTTTGTCCCTCCAAGATAGAGGGATTGTAAAATAAATAAATAGTTGTCATAAATCACTGGCTCCAATATAAGGTGTTTAAATAATCCCTGTGTATCATGTGATTAAGCAGATCCCTTTTATGTTGTTCAACTTTACAAAATTAACATGTTAACCAACCCACAAAACAACATGCCTGCATAAACACATTGTGCATGAATATACCCATAAACACGGATGCCCACATGCTTCCCACATGGAATTTCACATATTAACATAAAGCATCAATGAGTGCGTTTACATGTGGACAATTATCGTGATTATAACCGTGTATTTCATGTAAACATCATATCCGGGTTTCAGAAAACTGGATACTGTTAGAATCATGTATACAGGGATATGAATGACCAGGTTTCTCATATTCCATGTAAACATCATACCCCAAATAAAATCAAAACCGGGATACCGATGTGTATGTAAACACACTCAATGTAGCCAAACACACAATGCACGTGTTACCGACAGGTAACTAGATGAAGAACTTTTGCTTACACCAATCAAGCAAAGATAGGTAGTGAAAGTAAAGAGATGCATTCGACAGTATGATTTCAAAAACAGATGGCTCCTTATTTCCTTCATTAAACCCACTCAAAGCTGCCAACCTGTAGCACTTACACGAACAGACACAGATGCAAACAACAAGGGCAAAAAGAGGTGTTGAATATCACGAGGATTGCTCGAATGAGAAATGGCAAAGGAAAGGAAGAAAATATGTTTCCTCTCAGATCAGAAAAAATGGAGACAAAACCATGTAGACTAATAGGCTACACTCCAGTGAGCCTTCTCAGTGACTTATCTAGCTCAACTGGCCTCACATCTCTCCTGCCAAACATTCTGTGGGCGGTCCAGTGTTTCAGCGCTGAGATCCAGCCATAAAGGCACCGCAAGAAGCCCAGTGATCAAAGAGAAAGCTCTCTAACCGACTTGGTCCATGTTAAGCGCCTGGCTTCGCTCCAGCACACTCCTATATCATCAAGACCCCTGATGAGGTTGTCAAAGCAAGAAACATACGTTTCTCTGTGCACTTGAGCAACTCTGCGTGAACGTGTTTGTGTACAAGATCAAAGACATCTTAGAAATATCATCACAGCACAGACTAGGAGCAACAACTGGTGAAGTGAGAGCAAGAAAGCAGTTTATGTTTGTACCACATTTGTCATATCTGACTTATTGTAACAAGGCTGATACCACGACAAATGCAGTTCCAATTGATATGCAAACCATGTAAATTCTTTTTAGGTTGTGTTGCTTCCCTTGGTCCATACCAAAAAACTAAATACAAACTGCTTTTGTTTCACACTGGCTTACACTATGACAAACAGGTCATGACGCACTTCCAGTAACTGTGCTTGAAGACTTTATCTCCTCTGTTGGTCACTGCTCAGCACACAAATCTCACAATGTTTGATGAGCATTATTCGAGACCTAATGAAATAACAATAGACAGCTGGACAAATAGGAAGGACATGATGCATCCTGACTCTACTGAAACATGATGTTAAAAACGGTTACCATAATCAGCAAAGGAATCAGGAAAATAGCTTGGTATTTGTATCGCATATGTCACGTAATCTTGATATGGACTGTGTTGTGTTCTCACCACAGTCACAGAGTGGACTAGATGCACCTGTTTGTCCAAACAACACCAAATAGGTTAGAACATGAGCTTCATCATGCACCCAAATAATCTAGTAGCCTTTGTTAGGCCTTATTTCTACAGGGAATAAAAAAAAAAGAAAAGGAAAAATCACACCATTTTGCTGACATACAACTGAAATACAAATTGCCGAGATTTCACCCTGAATCCAACAGTTAACTACGCGAGTCAAACCAGTATTGTTTTCATGGAGCCACAAGTAACTCAATAAGAAACCAGAAGCACTCCTTCTGAATGTGGCCGCTGTCCAGGTCTTGATTGATGTAGCCCTCCACCTAAGACAAAAAGCCATGTGCTCAACAAACAGCCAATTCAAAGACTCGGGCTCACCCACACTGAAAAGACAGCTCAAACGGACTGCTGTGGATACAAGGTCAATTGCATAACATCCATATTACATGCCTGTGAAAGCTGAGATTTATTTCAAACAGATAAGAAACTTCACAACAGTCAATACTTTGAAACTGCAAAGTAGAGAATTTTCAGTATGTCATATTAGTTAAAAATATCTTGTTTTTCTTGTATTCAGTCTGATCTTATGACATCATTATAGAATACGATTGTGGAATTAGAGCAGCAGTGATGGCCTGGTGTTTCATCCTGGCACCCTGCTGAGCTCGACAGTGAGGTGCACATGGCTGTCTTTACAGTACAGCTCCTCATAGGCCTCCTTTGGCTGTGACATACCACATATTACATAACCCTGCCACTGTATGGGCCTCAGGCCTCAACTATCTGCTACTGTAGCCACGAGACTGTCAGCGAACCCCTTCCCCCAACCCTTATATACAGGCACAGTGCTTTCACAGAGTTACACACATGCTGAACACTCAACAGTGACACACACACACACACACACACACACACACCAGCCTTGTATCTCCAATGCACTGGGAGGCAAAGCCTGGCTTCACACTCACGGTTTGGCTATACAGACACGCACAGGAACACGCATACACAACTCGGAACAATACTTGGCTGGCCTAAAGATATGCCACATGACTAAGTGAACTACAGAACAGTGCTGGCCTTCACTACTGTGCTCCCACGTTATACAAAACAGCGGCTTATCAGGAGACTTCGCATAGAGCAAACAGCAAACAGCAAAAAACGTTTAATAGGCCAACTATGGCAGAATATAAACATGGGTCCATTGTGGCGATAATAGTAGCGTCAAACTGTCATTTTGTGATTTGTTTTAGAACATTATGCCACATCCTTTTACACATACAGAATATTGTCCTTCAAAGGAGACGAGGACACAAAATGTTCCTCCACTTACATTCGCCGTAGAGCAAAAACAGAAGACGCACCTATATTCAGCTGGAATATATAAAAAAGTAACAGCCCACAGTCCCTTTAGTCCCACAGTCCAACAATAGGCCTCTCCATCCTTACAGCAAGGTTGGAGTCACTGACTCCAACAAATTTATCTTGCTCCAGCCGGATGATGCAGTAATCTGGAGAATAAATCCTTCACGGATTCGACTTTGACGCCTCACCAAGGATTTAAGACTGACCCTGCATCAGTCATTCCGTCTCTCTGTCCCGGTTACACTGACAAACACACAAACAACAAACTGCCCACAATCGCCACAGCTTTCCAGTCTTAAACAGTCGCACTGAGATAATCTGAGGTTTAGTGTGTAATTACCAAATAAAGAATGGGCCATTCTAGATAAATACATGATTTACTTAGTTGGCTTAATAATTATTATTGTTGGGTTTTTATCTTGTATGTCCACATCATCTGAAGTGATAATTAATCAATTAGACAATTTATCAAGCAAAAGACGAAACAATTGCTGGAGAAGTAAAACATTTCTCTCACATCACTGTAAATTTAACCAGATTCTGGTCTGTTGGTTGGACAAAAACATCGTGTTTGGTATCGTGACATCGTGTTTCTCTTTTTACATATAAACAATCAAGTAATTTTATTTTAATCACTAGATTAATCGACAACAGAGCTGGCATGGTGGATATGGTGTCTTGCTGAAAGACACAGGGTCATACACATGAGTCTTCTATGTTCACACATGGATGCTCTGCACATTCAAATCCCTTTTCCACTCTACAGTCTTCAGCATGCCCTTCACCAGTGTTGCCATGTAACGATGCATTCTTTGCTTCTGTGTACTGTCCTGTGGATTCCTGTTCACAATGTCAAGATTACAAAGGCACGTAAAAAAACGAATATACATGGAAGTGAAAAATATAAACGGTGCAGGACTCAAACTTTCCTGCTGATTCTATAATTGTCAAACCAGCAGCTTTCTAGTCAAGAACAATCTCTAATCTATCCATATAACATCATGTATTCTGTTTTATGTGTAATCATTATTTTAAAAATTCAAGGAAGCTACAAGATCAGAGAATGTATGCATTTCAATTCAAGTGGTTAGAACATCTAGTGACTTGAATATCAACCAAAGTCATTTCCACATTAAAAGGGAGAAATGACTCATACTAACCCCTTCAGTAAAGTCAGTTTTCAGAAACCTGTGGTCAACTTGTGACTCACGCGCGACGCTTGAGAGTGTAAACACAGAAGCACAGTGTTGAGTAGATAGACTACTGGAAGACAACCTTGAATTTGAATCCCGCACAGAGAAACCGTACTGGCCTTTGTGCTGTGCTGATAATACTCTAAATTCCTCCTAGTCAGCATTAAGTAACTCTGAACCTTTGGTGATGTGATCTGCTGCTGCCAAAAAGTTGAATACAAATTAAAATGATGGGATTAATAAATGTCGATCTTCATAAGCAGTTCTGCTGGCACTGAAATTAATAGGCTCCAGCTATTCTCCTCATGAATAATATGCATGGCTAATTCAATTAACAAGCAATATCTCAGCTAGCGTTCAAATAGGGAAACAAATCAATTTAAAGTCAATTTCTGGTGAAACGATCCCAGCGTAAATCTAATCTATTTAAAAAAGGATTGACCTAAAGCCCTGCAGTAAATCAATTTAGCGTGTCACCCTATTGGCAGAGGAAACGTAAACATGCTCATCGGTGTGAACATTAGTGGGAGAATTAAGGGAAACGTGTTGAAATGTGACTTTGGTCGCGACAGTACAACTGACACACAGAGAGGAGAGGAGAGAGATTCTCATTGTCCTCTGACCTGAGAGGCAGATGAAGGTCATGTAGTCTCCCTGACCACCAGTGGCCAGGAATGGGATCTTCTTCTTGGTCCTCCGCTTCACCTGCACAGCAACAAGCATCTTCTCATCATGGGGTATGAAGACCTCCTTGTTGATGGCTGACTTGACACTCATCTCTGAAGCAGGCAGGAGCGAACAGCTGGCGAACAATTTAAGTGGAGAGGACGAGATCCACTGTTCACTGAAGAGGAGAACAGAGTAAGGAAAAACGACAAATGAAATTAAGCTGATGAAGCAGGCCAACTACTTACAGTACACAAAAGTCTCACACTCAATTTCCAAAAGTCTCCAAAATGACAACAGTTAGCACTAGCAGCGCTCCTACTGTTTGGTATTTTGCTCTGCCCGGCTGTGTGGTATTCTGGCGCCCAGAGCAGAACGCACAATGCACAAGGAGGACGGACGGCACAAACAGGTGGGAGGTTCATTCAAATGAGGCAGCACAAAGCGAGTTGTTGGTATTTTGGTATGAAAAATAAAATCTTCAGTAGCAGAATTTTGTTTTATCTTGTTTCTTACTCCAGTTATCATGTCTACTACCCCCTTTAGATTCATCTTGTGACCTTTTGGGCTGTTTCTGCCACAAGATTGGAAATCGCTACACTAGAGGGAAGTGAGAAAGTTAGGTTTTTGTAATTTAGGTGAATAAACCCTTGTATAAAAGATAAACAAAGTGAGGCTGAAGTGACATGAATTGAGCAAGGTGTTCATTATGCTAAAGAACAGCTAAAATTGTCAACATTTATGTATTCTGTGTGTTCACAGCCTCGGGCCAATCACTCTCCAGAAGTAGACACACACATAACCAGTCTGATTGTATACACTCTCTCCTGCTCACAGTGTACGGCAATGTTAAATTAAAGCAATGACAGAGGGAGAACGGTTGCATCTCTGTGTTGCAGACAGTCGCCATGCTCCATCTCTCTAAACGCTTTGCCAATGTTCTCCTTGGAAGCACTGCCACTCGCAGAGATGAAATGACTTTCGCTGAAACCATTAAGAACATTGGTAAGTCTCACTCATACAGAACAGCAATCATGTTTCTGTACAAGCCAATGTCTAGTAGTGAATTTATTTCTTGGTGACTGGGAATATGCCACAAGAGACACACCAGTATGTTTGATGCTGCCAGAGAATGCTGTTATTAAAGGCAGGACTATGGAGCTTAATCATTTTCTCAGCCTCACTTCAGACACACAAGCACTCACAATCACATACCACACAGGCCACCCTGATGAAGCAATCTGTCAGCAGTGTTTCCCACAGGATTCCATGAGATCCTGGGGAGGACCCCAAACCCTCTAGGGTAGTCCAGGGGCATGTTTTAAATATTTTCAAGTTAAATCCATCAATCTGGTGCACTTTGAGAGAAGAAATGTGAAACTACATCTGTTCAACGCAGTTCACAAAATACAGTAGAGCACATATTTGAGCAAAAGTGGTTACCTGTTGAACAGGTTTATTGAAAAAGAGTTACATCACTATTGACAAACATTGCACCTTGCATTTGGACATTTAATTTTGCTATATTCCTCTGGGCTCAGCCCATTGATGGAGACCCTCAGACAGGCAGCCAGGTGCTCTCCTGGCCAATTTCACCTGAAGATTAAGGTAACTACAATTGGCCAAAGGGAGACGTTTCTACAGTTTCATGTATATGTGATGTTTGGCACATATCTCTGCAGCTTCAGTCCTGCCCTTTGTCCTTACCATGTTCATTGTGGAGAGATGTGAATGAAAGCTGGCAGTAATACTACTTGCAGTTTAATCAAATATCTGTCACTCACAAGATATAACTCTTTGCGCACAAATTCAAGCTGGTAGCTAAGAGCAAAAATAAAACTGGGATAGACAGACAACTGAGTCACACTAGGAAACTTTTCCTATTTTCTTATCTAGGCTAGCTAGTTAACCACTTGGCTCAAACGACGTGTCTTCAATATGCCGCCAGAAATGTTGTTCCAAACAGTCTGTTCCAGCATGTACATATGTGTTTGTGTGTAAATATGAGAATACAACAGGGGGGTGCTACTAGCAAGGAACCTATAAATTAATCGAGGCACCCCAGTTGGCTGTAACCAATAGCAGTGCCTGATGTAGAAATGTGACCTTTACATATTAGAATGTCACCAACAAAGATGGTGGGTCAGAATTGATAGATATACATACAAGTAGAACAAGCAATGCGCCATGCAAAAGGCCCTCTCAACACGTCACAACATCTGTAGTCACATTCATTTACGTTCCTTCCCTTCTCAATTACAATGAAAAAAACAGAAAGGATGAATTACTGAATAGTCAGTGGTCTTGTTGCTCTCTAGCTAATCAGCCCAGCGGCATTCCTCTCTATGGAAGCCCTAATCTAGCATCTCTCCCTCTTCTCCTACTCCCTCCAGTTGAGAAGGCTGCCCACATAGCCTGCAAGCTGTCACCAGGAAAAGGTGAGCGCATCCCCCTCCTCAGGTGACCCACTGAAGCATGACAGGAAGGAGGGATAATGGGATGGGGAATGCGAGGAAGAAAACAAGGGGGAGGAGGAAGACGGGGGCCTCTAGGCAATGAAAATGTAGCCAGCTACAATGCATAGCTTTTGGTTTGGCTTTGAGCAGTCTTATGCAATGCTCACACAGTGAAGGAAGCCAGGGAGCTGCTGTGGCAGTGGAAACAACGTACATATATTTTACGGCTGCTTATCACCCCATTTCCAAGCAGAGCCCCTTTCAGAAACACTTCATTAACTGTGGCTGTGTTTTGTCAAGGAGCAGCACTGTTCCTGCTCCTTCCTCTGGTCTGCCCCTCTTGCCCAGTGTGTTAATGTGAAATCTGTTTGGTCAGGTCTCACAGCTCTCCTGGGACCTCGTTGGAGTAGGGTCTTTTTTAGCACCACCACAGTCCTGCTCTCCAACTTGTGCTGACAAGCCCATGGGAACCTGCCACAGTAGAAGAAGCTGCAGAAGCAGAGGAAAGTCGCCGAAAGACAGGTGGACTATATGGGCCTTACCATAGTCACAGTGAACTGAAGTGTCTTAACTTTCCTTTGACGAGACATCAAAATCCAAACCTTCTGTTGGCACAGGCTAAAAAATTAAAAAAAAAATTAAAAAAAACTTTAAATCCATCTAGGAAGGAATTACCAAGAATATTTATTCGGCTGCTCATGCACCTAAAATGCTGGCAGCTGGTGTGAGAACTGTTTAGATAGTGAGCCATTAGAAATCGATCACATAGATATGAAGTAGTGCACTACAGAATAGATGTGAACTAGTTAGCTAAGGCACACTGAGGGACAAGTGAAACCTACTTTGACAGTAACATGCAGGTATAGTATTTGTGTGCACTGTCTTTGTGGACCAGTTTGGTTTGGAGAGCGAGAACAGAATTACGTTAAGGTCAATTAAGTTAAGGTCAAGGAAAGGGGCAGGGGTTAGGCATACAAAAATGTATCGGTCAGAAAGAGTGACAAGCTTGGGAAAACACATTTTTGTGCTTTATCTTTACTATATAAGTAAAGAGAACACCTACCACTGAATGGGGATTTTAACTTACCCTCAACTGTGCATACCTAAGATCATTCCCTTTATTCTGACAGCTCCAACTATGGGAAAGCTCCAAAATCCAGTTTCTGTTCATAGCCTGCATTGCAGAACCCAGTGCAAACAAGAATATATGTGTCTTGGATTAATGCTACAAAAAGTCAATTATAAAAAGAGAAAGGTTACTTTGCTTTTGGGAGAGTAATCTCTTGGAAAGAATATTTTATCACTAATGTTCTAAAAAACATTCAGTTTATTTCTAGGGCCCTATGTGCAGTATCTGAGAGACAGGGGCAATGGTATTCTTAAAATACACATGTGCAGCAAACACACCTTATGTGTTTGTGCTGGTATGTTAAGTGTTTTTTTTTCTTTTGCCTTCGGGTAAGACAGCAACAAGACAAGGAATTACAGTCTGTCTACCAAAGATAGAGGGCTCACTTTCAGTTGGGGTGTAGACTAAACCTCAGCTGAATAAGTATGATGTACAAAAGAACCAAATTGCAAATATGTAACAATGATATCTGGCAAGATAAACTCAAACAGATAGCCTAATATAATCCTCCTCTAGAAGCAATTCATCCCCTGGATCTACTCATCCTCCCACTCACATTTGACTGACCTTGGAAACTTTCAAAGACAAAGTAGACCCTTTTATTCCACACTGCACACACTCTCTACAAGGCCTTGATTTTACAGAAAAGCCTCCCACAGTGCACACATCTTCTTAGATTACATCTTCTGAGAGTGACGTCACACGTCAGTGTCGCTTTGAATGAGCGGCATCCAACATCGCCACATGAACAGATGGTGAACGTTACCTCTCATAAAATAATTGAGAGATTACGCCGTCTACCCTGCTGCTTTTGTGGTGTCAACGCCAGCGTGTGGTGCCTCAAAATCTGATCCTACGTTATTTGCTGCTCAACGCTGTACGAACAGACAAAACCTCTCAAAAGCCTTGACATGCACAGTAAAATCGTTTCGGTCACTTACAAGTATCATATGTTGGTTGATGAGGGCCAATAACACCAAGAATTATTATCTTGTGCAACTACACATTCCAGGTCATGCTGAGGAAAAACCATTTGGTATTTCATAAGACAAGACATCAAAGTCAGTGAAAGACAACCCATTATTCTTTGCAGTATTTCTAAAATTCACTACTCCAAAACTGCACTTCGGGGATCGAACAGCACTCTCTCTCTGTGGTAGCTCTACTTTGATGCTGGATTGTGAAATATTTAGTCTGAAATAACCTTGTAGAAAGCGCACAAGAGAACAGCAGTTGCCATTTTGTGTAATACGAAAGAAACACGAACAAGGACAGATTATTCAAGCTGGGTAAGACTGAGCCTGATTTAGCCGTCCAAGTTTTGAGATCTACGGCCAAATCCCTCCATCAGAGCCATGAGTGCATGCCAGTCAGCAAAACTCATTAACACAGTTCTTCTGGCATCTCAGACATCCAGAAATCCTCAAATATGATTGATTTAGTCAAATCTGCTTTGCTGTTGTAGTACGTGCATAAAGAATTTGAAAAAAGTACACAGGGCTGAAGGAGTGGAAACTACCATACTAAACAATGTTCACCAGGCTTTATAGGTTATCTCAAACTCTCCTGAGAGAAATGACAAGTAGTGCTGTAACACAAACATTCCGTTTTCCAAATTCAGCATCTAGGATGCGGCCTTCTTTGTTGACACACAGATACATTGGGTTCTAAGCTATTCTCTCCCGTCGCGCTTTATTTTAGCACACTCAGGTGAAAGTGTCATTCCTTTCTTGTTTTGGAGACAGGGCATCTGGATTCCTCACAATCAAACCCAAATAATGAGTCTCTTCAAGTGTCCCTCTAAGGCTGAATCACAAAGTTGACTGCGTGCACGGCGATGGTGGCAAGAGAATAAATTACAGGAAAGAAGGTTGTCCAATTGAACAGTACAGAGATTCCAGGTTTCACGCAGTTGAAATGTTTGTGCTCAGCATAGGGATCAAAATGATTTTCACATTATGAACAGCACCCATAAATACCTATTCTGAGAGATGCTACTAGCGCTATTTGGAGGCCACTTTATTCTTGAGGGACCATTACAGCAGTTTGCCTGAAATGCTCTCAGAGAGTAGAGCACTTTTGATGAGGAGGATGAGGGGTGAGGATCAGAAGATCCTTCTCATAATTGCACTGTTCTTTTTTCATTCTGCCGTAGTACTGTGTCTTTAACGCGACTTGTTTCTGTTTCCTCACAATATGTGAGGCAACCAGTGTACATTGTATACTGCGGGACAAAAGGTAGATGACAATGAACTCAAGACTAGATACTGTACAGCCTGCTGATGTCTGTTTTATGTTATAGAGATCATGGATCTCAAAAAGAAAAAGAAAAGAAAAATAGCTCTCCGTTCCCATCAAAGCAGCAGGCTGAATAGGACCTTGCTCTTTTCCCCAAAAAAGGAAAAGATACAGCAGGACCCATCCATCCAATATATAGTGCCAGGGAGGCATGGGCTAACCATGAATCAATGAATGACATGCCAGGCACCCGAAAGGAACTCATCCTTTATAGTCCAGCACCTTATAGCAATAAAACATTTGGGAGGGACTGAACAGTGGTGGGTAAACTTCAGAAAAGCAAACCTAGAGCACTTACAAATAGATGTCTCGAATACACCTGCAGGGATCATTACCATAATGACTCAATTATATACTGGGGCAATGGCTTGAGGCATTAACAATACAATATTGAATTAAAACAATTAGTTTGCATGAGGATAAGCTAAAAGCAACGGCACTGTGTCTGTATACATGAACAGAATAATACATTTGGATGGTTTAACACATAAATCAGCAGAAATCCTGAGGTAACAGACGAAAAAAAGAATTTACTAAAAAAACAGAAGACATCATTTTATAGTACAGGGAGGGCGACCACAGTCTCAGTGAGTCAGATTCCTCACGGACTCCAAATCTTCGTGTTAAAGTCTTCAAATACTGGTGTAAAGGAGAGAGTTACTGGAGGGGTCAAAAGTGCAGCAACTTCCTGTGCAGGTGCGGAGCTGCCCAGCCTGGTGCCTGCGTAACTGCGGTTAACAGCTCAGCTGGGATGAGCGTGTGCAGAGAGCATAAAGGCAGACGCTCCTAGTGTTCTCGAGCCTCGGGCGGAGTTCGTGTGGTCAAGGAGAAGCGCACGGGGATCAAACTTAACTTTAACTTTTGATTGGATTTCTGAAATCAATATTTGATGAAGTCCCTTGTTGGACAGCCAGTGCTAAATTGGGTCTAAACTGTCTGACAACGTTGGCGTTTGTTACAAAGTGTCGTTGATTGCTAAGCCGACATTTTGTACAAAACTAACTGCCATCGGATATAGACCTTAAAATAGATCTCACATAAGTCTGGTTAGAGTCAGGTCCTTTCAAGCCGCGACAGTGCGTCTCGACCGAAGCTGAGCTGGCGTCTTGTAGAACCAAATGGTGGCGAGATAAAGATCTATTGAAATCTATTTAACCAAAATTGGGGAAAACAGATGAGATAACATCTGTAGTGCCGCTTCTCCGTCAACGGACCACTCTTAGATATCCATCTAAAAACGAACAGAACAGTATGTAACTCAACCATGTGAATCTTTTAATTAATTGTTTTTTGTATTTTTCCTTTTTTGACAAGAAAGAACTTTGTGATTGAAAGAATAAAACCTTCAGTTCCCTTTTCGTCGACTGATTTTCATTCTGAGGAAGCCGCACGGCCACAGAAGGGGTTTTTCCCTTCGAGGACGCCGCTCAGCCCCCCAGGTAAGTTTTCAGCTTATCTGCACTACGGCTACATTGCTGACGACCTATTTCTAGGCAAACGCACACACATAAACTACAGCGTAGAGCCAGGAGATTGATTTAAGGAGGAGGCACCCCTCCCCGAGCCTGGCCAGGTGTCCGTGCTCGGTGAAGCCTTATAGCCGTTGGGTTTCCTTTTGGTGTAAGGGGCGTGAAGGGTGGTTTGTTTTTCCTGGGCTCGTTCGCGTTTCACTGGTTTTTGTTCTTTTCATTATGTGATGCACTTCAGAAGAGCTCTTTGTCATTATGTCTGCCTTCAATGATATCTGCCCTCTCTGGCAACAGAACAAGCTGAGGCGGTGGACACACACAGGGAAGGCAGCTCCACAGTTTACATTACGCTGACTGTAATTGGACACTGAAGTATGCAGAAAGGTATACGTTTCTTTTATGGCGTGCTAGAGCAAATTAAGCTCTCAACACTTGCACACAAAGAAGTAGTATTTTATTGAAAGTGGGTTCGTTAACACTATACAAGGGTAAGATTCTCACAGCTAATCTGCAGCCAAATAGCCTTCTAGGTCCCAGGTCTCCACCACTGTCTCAGGGAGACAGTGGTGGAGACATGTGGTAATTGCTCTTCAGAGATACTGGTATTTAAATTCAACAAGCTTTTTTTCTATCTTTGGATTTGGCAAAAGAAATACAGGGGGGGGGGGGGAGTACAGTGAAAATGTACAACAAAAAGAATCAAAAACAAGATACAGCATGTTACATAAAATTCAACAAAGTGCAGGACTTCACATGCCAGGCCACTGCGAAGATTCAAGCCTTGTATTTTGGTGAGAATGTCAAAAATCCACCATCCCATCCAACCATTCCTTAATTTGGGGCCCCCTTGTTTGCCCCTGGGGGCCTTATGTAGCCGGCTGGCATGTGCCTTGGGCCACTTCTGCTTTAACACACACACACAGATACACTAAAATACACAAAACCATTGATGTTCTCTGCTGGAGAACACATCAGCATCAGGGAGGACTCCAGATCATTAGGACCAGCACAAACCACCACCATCAGATTTCTTTAGAGCTTTAAAATGTGAGCAGAATACCGTGAGGATGTTATAATCCTGTATGTTCATATTGATCGTATGAAAGAAGCGTCTCGTGGTGCTTTATGAGCAAAACTGAAGAGCAGCTATTCGAGATGGACAACACCCAAATTCACTTCCAATATGCTGTAGGACGGGGGCCAAACACGCAAGAGTGCATTGTAGTTTCCTGGTCAACACACCGCGACCACAGCCCCGAAACACGGAGGCGCAGTTCACCTCCGCGACCACCAAGTAAATTCACTTGAATCATCTTAAATTTCGTCGAAAGCAAAAGCGGAGAGCACTTTATCGCCAGGTCTGCTCCTAAACCTGCCGCTCGGTCCCTAAAATCTGGGGGGCGACGAAAACAGAAAGGGCGCTAGTTTAACACTACAACAACAGCACGTGCACTAAAGAGTTAACGAGCGAAAAACACGCGCGCGCACTTGTCCACATTCCGCCGCAAAGTGGCCGACAGGTGGCCGACAGGTGGCCGACAGGTGGCCGACGCACTGACCAACAACGCGGACGCAGAGCGACGATTCAACTTTTTCCACGCGAAATAAGAACTAAACGAACCCCTCCGAGTGCGCAGTGCGTCCCAGAAGCCCCCAGACGGCCCAGTCCGGCGCGAACGTCACTTACCGACGTGTCTCCGCGGTGCTCTGCGCGTGCAGAAGCCTTGCAGCTGATTCCCCCCCCCCAGCTGATTGCGCCCAGCTGATTGCGCCCAGCTGATTGCGCCCCCCAGCTGCCGTCACGGCGCAGCCACTTTCAGCGCTCCGCTCACGCCGACCGGTAGCGTCTCGCGTGTGACATCGCGTCGACTTCACTTCTGCCGGCAGTTGCTGGTTCGTTGCCTGCCTGCTGCCGTGTCAGCGTCCGACTGACAGAGTGTGTGTGTGTGTGTGTGTGTGTGTGTGTGTGTGGGGGGGGGACCAGTAGCAGGTCCCCAGGCGCACACGAGCGCCTCCCGCCAATCACGAGCAGCGTCCCACCACCACGTAGCAGGCAGGAAACACCTTCTTCCCATGAAACATTTTGAGTCGCAGTTTTCCATCCGTGACGTTTTAATGGCAGCTTTATTTGTGTTTTCAGACTCACCACTTTCTTCCAGAGGCTCATTTACGGTTTGACGCAGGGAAACCACACACATGTGCAGCTGCAGGTCCCAACGGGCTCCTGACGCCAAACATGCTGTTTGCTGACTGACAGGTTACAAGACTAGAGAGAGTTTCACTTTCACGTTGGCCGCGGTTGTAAAAATATGGCTTCATGGCTGTTATTTCCCAGTTGCTGTAAATGTAGTAGGTGTGTCCCACACAGCTACATTACTTGTTGAGACAATTCTACACTACCAAGGTAACTGGAATCATAACAAAGACACGTTGAACCCATATGGGGAAAACTAATAATATTCAGTTTTTTATTACCCCCCATCTCTGTGTTCCCGCTGTATGAATGAAGGACATGTGACAGGGTCGCTATAAAAAAACCCTTTCTTTGTTACTTGTTTGGACAGTCCTGCACTGCCTGACGAGGTTACTGGCATCATAACAGCGACTTTAAGACCTTAAATATGCCTGATTAGAGTAGGCGTCCCACAGTAAGGGCATTCCCCAAGGTCACCATAAGAAGTAGCTTGTTTAGACAGGCCCATACTACTTGAACAATACCCAACAGCTCACTGTTAGATGTGTCAACGTTCAGGACTGTCCTAAACCGCCAGCAGCTGCTGACTACCATGTTTTGTTTCTACACCCATGCCAACAAAAATCTGTTGGAATCTCACACACACACACACAGCGGCAGAGAAACTGCGTGTGTGTGTGTGTGTGTGTCTGTCTAGTGTTTTGCTTGGCCGGTTGTGAGTCATCCAAACTCCCTACGGAGCTCTGATTCCTCTCCTGGTAGTTTGAGCTTATTTTACACGCTCCATCTTCATTTTGACCAGACTTGGACAACGCCGCCTCATTTTAGATCGTTCAACTTTTAGGCGCTTCTGTTTCCTCGTCTCTGGGTCTTTGCAGCTGGTCACGCTGCAGAGGGAAACGATCGTTTAAGCCATTATTGGTCATAATAAGCAGAGGACCAGTTGTGCTGTAGCAGATGTCTGTGTGTCATTTGAGAAAGACATGACATTTAATGCATGATGAACAATGAGCAAATCCACTTGTGGCTTACAAAAGTCCTGTGATCAAATATGAATGTTTCTCATTTCACTGAAACACTTTGCTGGATTTTGTCCGACTTTGCACTTCTGTGCCAATCTGCTGCGACACTTAAGCCCTTGTGAGGTGTTATTGTGAGCGCGTACGATCAGCTGTATTAACAGCAGATGTCATTCAGTTTTTCACTCATGAATACAACTTGTTTACCAGTTAAAACCCCTGGACAAATTACTCCATAATCCACGCAGCCGGAAAAAAAAAAATCGCACTTGGCAGTTGGCACACACCAATAATCAAATATGAATGTTCCTCATTCGTCTAGCCCTTGAAGCTTTCTTGGGATCAGATTACAGTTTGTCTGGATTTGTGATTAAACACTACAGCAAGCTTTCTGGCAGAGCATGTGGAAATAGTTCACTTCTAGATTTTAGAGTTGAAAAATGTTTGCCGAGTCTGCTGAGACTATTTTTTCCACGCTTACTGACAGACAATCCACTTTGATTTACACAGGCTCCTCTTTTGAGTGTAAATTTAGATCTGGATGGGGAGTGTTTTGCTGCCATGGCTGAGAAGCCATCGGGACAGCAACAAGAATATATTGGGTACAGTGCTAGACTCCTAGGCTATGACACTGTAGAAATACTGAGCTGTACATCTGTGCTCCCCTACAGGAGCAAACACTGCACTGTAATGAGTCACTTTTTCCAGGTTGAGGGGAAAATCAAGGGGGGGGGGGGGGGATGATGTATGCACACGTACATGCAACCACACAAGCAGAGAGGGTTAACAGGTCATTAGCTGCTTCCTGCCGGTGAGTTCAGGAATTCATGCAGCTGAGCCTCTCTAGGGGAAAGACTGGCCGGCGATTTGCCCTGACGAAAGAGGCAAAACACTTGAGCCAAAGTCAAGGTTCTTGTGTATGGCACTACCAGGCTCAGTAACAGCCTGAAGAATTGTTGCCCAACAAGCACGTTGAAAGCTCGACACTGCTCATTGCTCAATTCGATGCGGAGGTTAGCTCTTGGATGAACGACGCACCACAGACACCGAAGCATCCTTCAGGTTTTGCTCACGCGGCTGGAGGCGTCAGTGCTGTGTTATAGGACTGGAATCTGTGGGGGAGGAAAAGTAACCAATCGTAGCTCTTCTGGTAAATGTGCTTGAATATTTCATACAGTACTCATACGCACTTTTACAAAGCAATACGGGTATTAATACTTTATTTTAGCACCATAGAAATTTGGCAGAATGGTTCAATGTTTAGTGCAGTTGTGGGGTTTACAGGGAGTTATTTATTCATTTTCTTCACTGTGCTTCACTGACCTGAGTGCAGTTTATCCACTAATGTTCCTAATATTCTCTGTTAAGTACCTTTAAAGAATCTTCTTCATGCTGTGCCTGCTTGTTGCATCACTCATATATTAAGAGTAATAGTCAAATCTAAGCTACATTTTGTTAGCTACTACATTAGAAGGAGACATTTAAATGGCTTGTGCATTATTTATACACATTTTTAAACCAGGATGACATATTTCACACCTACAGTCTGTGAAATATGCCTCTTTTTATGGCTGCCATAATATGGAAAATTCACAATTCAAAACCTTGGCATCTGTCTGGAGTCTAAAAAGAGTGTGTGTGGGCTCGGGTAAAGATCATCCACATAATATGAGCTTGTAATGATGGACCTTCTAACAAATACATGGGGCTGAGATGTTTATCGGTGGCGTTCCCTCTCCTTGAGTACAATCAGTAATTTTTCCACCAAAAGCACTCCCACAGGAGGGCAGGCAGCAGCAACTGTCAGAGCTCTACCTGGCACTCCTTCTCCCTTGGCTCCATCCCCCTTTCTCTCTCTGCACACCATCTATCCCCCCCTCCCAAAAATCCTGGAAAACATAAACATCCTTCCAGCCCGTGACGTTGGACGATGGCGCTGTGCAGGCTGGCTGGATTAGGGAGAACGAGGAGTCTCGGGGCTCGTGGTGAGTAAAGGTAAACATGGAGATCTGACGATAGGGGAATGGAACGGAGCGAGGGACCCTTCGCTCCAATCTCTCCTCTCCCCACATAGCCAGCTGGCTGCTATACACGCACACACACTCCCAATGCACTCTCTATTAGTCTCGATTTTCTTCCCCTTCTCTGTCTGCCTGTCTAATCAAACACTGAATTCATGTGGTTTGTTGTTTACTCCTCATAAAACACACACATCAGATACTGGTTACAGAGCTGCACGACAGCTCACTGTAGAGAAAAACATGTCCAATTCTGGTCGTAGCCGACGTGCATACATCACTCCAAAAGGTGTGTGTATGTGTGTGTGTGTGTGTGTGTGTGAGTTGCTGCATGCTTTCACTCGAGATTTGATGTCTTTGTTCCAAGCAGAGAATATCAAACAGAGCATGTTTGACTTTCTTTCATCAGCTGTTATGTGGTTCCTGGTAACTTTCCACATTTAGGGAGGTGGTCTGTATGTTTATATGAGGAAGGGGCGTCTGAAACCTCATGTTTAGGTTTCACTTGTCAAGTGAGGAAATACGTCTGTCTGTGTGTGTGTGTGTGTGTGTGTGTGTGTGTGTGTGTGTGTGTGTGTGTGTGTGTGTGCGCGCGCGTGCGAACCAGGTTGAGCGCAATAATCCATTTTGATAATCTTTAAGTAGTGTGAAATAAGAAACAGTTTAGACCTCGGATCTGGTATTGAGTTCACCTGCTAGTGCATGATAGAATATCTCTCACACGTGGCCCCTAACCAGTCACATTAGATAGACAAGAACCCAAGTTATGTCATGACGCAGACCTCTGTGTTGTTTTTATGAAATTTTCTTGCATTACTGTGTTGCCTTTTCACTCAGACCTCTGTGCTGAGCAGAACCACTTTTTATGGCTGTTGTGCACTTTCCAAGTCATGTCTGTATTTATTTATTTATTTATTTTTACAACGAGTCATTCTAGGGCAGTGGCTGTCAAAAGGCTTCATCCGATTCATCCAGAAAATCTGTCAGATTACAGGAATTATCCATATGACCATTCGGCCACTGCTGCAACAGGAAGACCTGTCACTTCTTTACAATCTATTCATATACCTGCTCACACTGACGTCATTTTTGAATCAATTTGAATCAAATCATTTTGATTTGAATCAAATATCAACCATCCATCATCCGAACACCCAGTCAGCCACAAGTAACGACTTCCATGCTCGGATCAATCATAGATGCCTTGTCACATTATAAAAGATATCAAAGCATTTTTTGAACCTTGCATTACTAATAATAGCTGGGTGTTCAATCAAAGAGACACTTAGTTTTAATATAAAAAAAAAATCAATATCTAGTTAAATTCAGACTGTTGGGTCTCTAATCTTGCAATATTATTCTATTTGCTTTAACAGAGCCGGTTGGACAAGACTACACTTTTTGACCTCCAGTGAGTTGTCTTTTCTTTTTTCTATCTTGAACCAAAGAATGTTTCTTTCTTGTTTCCCTTAATTTGTAGAACAATGTATAGACACGTACTGTATCATCTTCAAGCATGAAGCCGCTGAAGAGCAATGGTCTTTGTGCGAGACGTGCGAAAGGTACCAGAACATGTGTCAGAGGTGGGAATATCTCTATTTTGCATTTCACATTGGCATTATACTGTAATATGTAAGCAGTGTTGCATTTGCAACAACATCAATATTGTTGATTGTAATTGCTCATTTTCTACATCTGGGGTGTTATGAATCAGAAGACAGTCAAAGTGGAAATAGTAATTACATAGTGAACCTTGAAACCGTTTATTCTAAGACTACAGCTGCTTCACAACAGAGTACAAAGGAAATGCAAAACACTTCCTAACTGCAAGATGTGTTTCAGCCAGTCTTTCTATTATCCCCTGCTTGCCACCACGCTCTGGAGAAACGTTTCATCTCACTCTGCCCACAGCTGGCAGCTCAACTCAGGAGTGAAAGCGGGACTTTCAGAAGAAGAACCCATCCTGAATCACAGCTAATACTCTGGGGTGTGCTGAAGCCTGATTTCAGAGCAACTAGCTGTGCAAAAGACTCCGTAATAAAGCCACACACCATTAAACGCTACAAACTAAATCCATCTCCATCATGGCAGTCAGACAGCTGAATGATAGGTGTGTGAAGTGCGTGTGGCTGCTGTGGTTATGTGTGGTATTATCCAATACATTAAGTCACCTCTGACACTATGAATGATTCAGGCATCTGAAAGCCTCATTGGAGACTCTAAACCCACGTTACATTAAAGACGTCCTTCAATATGTCTCTTACACGACCCATATCTTCATCTGCAAATAGAGCATTGCAAATGTTGCATAGCTTGTCTGTATATCAGTTAACACGTTGGATAGTTTTTTTCACGGCATAGCAATGCACACATTAAGAGCCTTTTTACTTTCTGCCTTAGTTTATTCAGTTGAAGGATTCATTCAGCTTGTTCCGAACACAAGTATCCGTCTGTCTGAGCCCTCTCTCCTCTGATCCTATCCTGTCAGATAACCGTCCAAATCAGCCCATTTAGGTGATCAATGAGCAGAGCCCTTTGGGTAACACAACGAGCCAAGGATCCAATTTAATTTTGCAAGTTTAATTTGGTCTTTTATTTTCGGCAGGACAAGTGGTGTCACTCGGCGACCCTGTCATGGCCATAACGCCACAGGGGGATAATGTGGAGGCACAGAGATGAACACAGGCTTGTTCCATATTATGTCTTGATATCTGGGAACAACTGACCGCAAACAGGTGATAAAAAGGAGGATGAAATTGAGGGAGAAGAAACCAATGAAGTCCTTAAAGGTGATGGCTTTTTTTACTACTATTGAACCAAGGGGATCGATTAAAAACACCTGAATTATATATATATATACCGAGGCATGGTTCATTCATAACAAAATGTCCTTATTGAAAAAAGTCTGTCCCTAGTGACCCATTTGATTCGATTCCTATCGATTCTTGCAGGGTTGGGTCAAAGGTCAAAGATATCTTCATTGTCCCCGAGGGGCAAATTGGAGTACAGCCAGCAACACAGCACAATAACAACACATCAAACGTGAAATCAACAAAAATACTAATAGACAATGGCACAGTTAGCAACCGTTACAGTTGTTTAGCAAGCCCAAGACAGCAGGAGCAAAATCATTTTTGTGCCCGTTTGTCATACACCTTGCTAAGCAGTATCTTCGGCCCGATGGAAGTAGCCAGAACTCGTCATACAGCGGGAGACTGGGGTTGGTGGCAATTAGTCAAGCTTTCTTCAAGGACCTAACCTTATATAAATGGGAGAGCATAGGATTTTGACAAAATATCTCCCAGGTTACAATTTGTTTCTTCCATGTCAGCAGAATGCTCACATCACGCCCCCAGACAAATACAGGTTTTTCCAGCACCTTGAAAATATATATTTTTTTTTTTAGAAAAGAAAGGAAGTTGACATTTGTTTGTCTGTTTGTTCCAAATGTATGCCCCAACAACAGCAGCCCTTCAAATTGCATTAACGCGTCTGAAAAACGAGATTTAGCCAAACAAAACAGGTTTTAATAAGCGAGGCGATGCAAATTACCCAATTTTGTGCAACAGTGCTTAAAGCCAAATGGTCCCTGGGGGAGAGGTGGATTACTTTAGAACAGACTCCCACAGCCGACAGAGGGTTTAACTTGAAAAACATATGTGAGCTGGAATACATCTAGCTTTAACTGTAATTACACTTTGTGTGTACTTGTGTACTGTATGTATGCATGACCATGAAATTATCGCGTGCTGCAGAAAGTGATGATGCAAACGTCTTGGCTCACAACGGGCCCATCTCATCTCTATAAACACCATGTGACATGACCTCATCAGCTGAGCGGACACCCTCCGGATCAGTTCTGAGACTTTAATGACATGCTTAGAATTACTGCATGCGTGATGTCCCTGGATTTCAAGACCAGACTAACAAGGTGGATGACCTAAGGCCTCCAGTAATTACCAAGCAGATGAGATGTAGTGGTGTCAAGTGTTTTCATGTCTCCATTAAGACAAGAACAGCAGATTCCTTCCATAAACTCTTCCTAAAATAGAATCTCCCCGAGGTATCTGAAAGGCCTGTTCGTCTGTTAACACCAATCTGACAAAGTTCACGTGGAGCCAGTGATGGCAAAGGTGAACATGACTTTGTGAGCTTATAGAATTTATGTTTTAGCCTTTGAATCACAAAGAGCTTTGACCAGAACATATGTTTTTAAAGCCTTTAAACCTGGTTTAGCAGCGCCATAGCGTAATTGATGACATCAAGATAAGAGTCCTGGCACTCCTCAGTGTTTAGCCCAGACCGGGGCTTTTCCATGGAAACATATCTAGACTGAACTGTCCAAGAGAATGGGAATAACATGTGTGAGTTCTTTTTTGGGGGGAGGATTCTTTATGCTTTATTATGTGAATCACAGCAGTCAAGCCCACAAACTGTGTGTAGCGATGTTGCTATACTGAATGTTCTGAAAAGAAATGGAAAGGGACTGGAAAAAATAATTAATCATATATTATTTACAAGCCTTTTGCCTTTTAAGGAGTATGAGTTCTCAGTATCCGGAGCATTGCATTATTTTTTCCAGGACAGAGGAAGAAATAGTGTTGCTGTGCAGTGCAGACTTCCAAAATGATTTGGCTTCCAAAAATCACATAAGAGAATGAAAGCAGCCACACACATCAGACTACTTAGTGATTAAAGTTTGTGCCATTTGTTGTTGATTTACAAACCAAAATATCCAAGGCTCTCAATAATGCTGAAAAAACATTGACGGTGCAAAATTAAGTTATGGCATTGATTAAGAAAAATATATAGATAAATTATGTTATTTTTTATATCCAAAGCAAATTAAAGAGGAATGGCATAGATTAACCTAATAAGACAAGTCTACAGCTGTGCTAGCAAAATGCTAACATGTTCACAATAACAATGCTATCATACTAATGTATGTTTACCATGTTCACCATGTTAGTTTAGTGTCTTAGCATGTTAACATTTGCTTATTAGCACTAAACACAAAGTACAGCTGTGGCTGTATTGTCATTAGTTTTGGAGGTATTTGGTTATAAACCATTGAAATAGTGATCTGATGAAGGCTCTAGATGGAAAATCAAGGAATGATCAAAGTCTTTACAATTCATTCTGAGGAGGCCGTGGATGTGTCTACCAAATGTCATGGTCCTCCGTCCAATGGCTGTAGAGACATTTCACACAAAACCTAATGGTGGTGCTGGAGGAGGTCAGAGGTTCACCAAAGTCACAGGGATCTATCTTTTTGGGGACCATGCATGACTAAAAACCTGTCGTCTTGGCAGCAAGTATTTTAACCTCCAGCCACCATGAAATGTACTCTGACAATTACTTCTCGACTGTTTGGTGGTGACGGCAGTTAGTTTTTATTCTTCAGACCCAGTTTCAAGGCTTACTTGAAAGCAGCTAATCAGCACATCTGCTGTCATGGCTGACATTATCTATAGCACTTCATTCACTGCAGGTGAAAGGGGTGAATGTCAGAAAGACTTTGCTAGAGAAAGATCCCCGCGACATTAACAATGACATCAATAGACAACTTCTGGAACGAGGAAAGCAAAACGTCCTTCAAACTGAACTATGCATTAGGTTCAACCAGGAAGCTGCTGTGTTGAATGGCAGCAGGCGCTACTTTGCTCTCTGTATTGTATCACTTCTTTCATGTTTTCGCTTCCTGCATTTTAATTGTTTGCGAGCAGCATAATCTATAAATGTTGTCTTCAAGTCTCCCCCCAGGTTTTCGTTTCTGTGACATCAAGGCTGTCATCCACCCCATCCTCCCAAGAGGTCTCAGGGATTCCATGTCACTATCTGGAGCCAGTGTTGAGACCTCTTTACTTCCCACACACGCTGCGAACACAATGGGCCAGAGCCCACGTGAGTATGGGCCATGTAGGGAACATCAGGGGCATTAGAGAAAGGTAATAGTTACACGTAGGTATGCTTCCACGTCTAAATCCCATCTACAAATGCATCTCGATTTGCTGTGTGCTTCAAAAGCTTTCTTGGAAGCTACTGCTGTCAGAACTGCCAGTTTTAAGTGCTGGATTGAGACCCATCTTCCACAAGAACAGGATGTCCTTGCAAAATACAATTCATTGTTCCCACTGCGATGCTGCACCTCATGTAATCCCATAATTGACTGGAGGCTGGATACAAGCACGCTGGCTGTTGAAATGTACGGTCAGCTGATACTTTCAGGTTGATGGTAAGAGCCTACTGTAAAACTATCAGATGAAACGTGCACAATAGCAGGGCAGATGTACACTTTCAGTTTATAAAAAAAGAATTGTGTCATCAAGTCCGAAGAGTGTGCAGGTTTTTAATCACACCAACCTGAGAAGAGATTCATTTTTTAACCATTTTAGGTTTTTGATTGCAATGAAAGTCTTCATACAAGTGGGCTCCTAGTATTAGCAATACTTCATGAAAAAGAAAATGAACAGTGTCTGATGATATGGTAAATAGAGCTCATTTATTCCTTTCATCTAATCTCAGACTAGCAATTGTCCAACCTTTAAACTGCCACCTGTGTTCACAGTCGTCACCATCTTTCCAAAACCTCTCATTTAACCCATGCTGTCATTCTACAGGATACCACTGTGGACATCAGGTGGTGCGAGCAGCTCCCCAGTTATCACGGCCACCAACATCTCAGAATCCCAGCTGCTCAGCGGGTAGGAGAATGGGCAAAATGGCTGTCTGACAGACTGTCTGTATGCATTCTCTGATCTAACCTCCTCCTCAATCTGTCGCTTGGTTTTCTGCTGGGATGCCAGGTGAACATGGTCGATTTGGATTTTTGAGAAGTTTGTAATGAGACTGCGGTGGAGAGATGGTGGGAACAGGTGGTTGTGCACTGTCCTCTAGTGGAGAAACATAGCCAGTGCACATGTATGTCCACTGTGGCTTCATTTTCTTTACCTTAATTTGCTTGATGCCGACTTAATGTTTAGCTGCATATATAATCAATGTGTGCGAGTTGTTAGAAATTATTTTTTTACATTTGTAGTATCACTTTCCGTGCACTGAACTACAGTATTGAGGTTTTTTGGTCAGTAGACCACTAATATATGGAAACACCCAGTTTTGTCCCCACCAGACTCGTATGCATTAGTTACTTCCTGGTGCTCCATACTAAAAGTGAGTCACATTTGACTTACCTCTTCTAAATACACCAAGACCTGGATGAGAACGTTAAAGGATAAGGCTGGCAATATTCCATATCATTTTTTACAGTCCACAAATCCCATGAAAAGACCAAAGCCGACAATAAACCAATCCTACAAACAACTATAGCCTGTGTAGCAAAAATCTAAGACCTTCATTGATGTCCAAATCATGAATCAATGAGCCACAGCCTTGCTTTGGGTGACATGTTCCTTCATTACCATAAACATGGGAAAGCCCACATACATCCTGTAATTACTCACTCGCACACCAAATGTGAATTGAGGCTGAAAATAGACAAATGCATGTTTTATTGAGTAACATTTACTGAAAACAATAGTGCCCAGATGTTTTAGGGAATTACTGAACCTTCAAAACAATAAAATAAATAAACTATGTTTGACTCCTTGAAGATTTGCATGTATAGCTGGAACAAATGGGCTTGGGGATGAGCGCCACGGTTGGGATGTCGAAATACATTTATTGTTGGTTTTGGTCTTTTCATGGGCTTTGTTGACAATAAGCAAAATAATCAGACCAGCCTTATCCAGACAGAAGATACTGCTCTTAAATAAAAATTACTTTATTTTTTAAAATAAATGCATTTTTTTACAGTCAGAAAACAGAACAGCAGGACATGCATGCTCTGCCGCTCCTGACACTGGAGGCAAACAAAAACAACATCAGAGAAATTAAAAACAGACTAGGCTTGGTTATTCCTCTTACCTCTGTTCACTTTTGCTGATTTGTCTCAAACTCCAGGGTCTAAACAATGTGGGTCTCCTTCATATGGACATTATTAAAATGGCACACTTCAGTTGTGACAAAATCAGACAAATAAGTGAAGTAGTTTAAAAAGGCGCTGATCAAATCAAATTTGCAGCAAAAATGCACATGAAGTATCACTGTCAGTGTAACGAATGAGCTAAAAACAACGCAGGGCCATGAATGGACACTGCGATCCACAAGTGGTGGAAGAGAAAGAAGAAAATCAATAAAAGGAAGCAGAAATAGAAGAAATAAAAAGAGTACATTGAAAAGGCATACGTAGCTGTATTTAAAAAAAATAAAATAAAAATGTACGACAAAAATATCTTAATCAAACCTGGAGTTTGAGACTAGTGTTGTCTTCATATATATCTGCATCTGAAAACTCACTAAGACCACAACATAAGCAGGAACACTTCTGAATACTACACATGTTGACCGTTGGGGGGGGGGGGGGGGGGGGGGGGGGGGGGGGGGGGGGGGGGGGGG
>JAVQJF010067726.1:0-11769 GCA_036023855.1 Gadopsis marmoratus
GTTGCAAATGTTTTACGAGGAAGGAAATATGCTTTGCTAAGCTTTAAGAATACACAATACGTTTTGGCAAGTAGTACAGATTGCAAACAGAATGTTTTGTTTATTCACACGAAACATCACAGGGCACCTTTAAGTGAAATATTTTTTTTGGGATAATTTGGATGACGGGACCCTCTAAAGTCCCTTTTCATAATGTTTTGTTATTTGTTTCAAGAGCGAAATTCTTTTTACCTGTCATCCAGGAAGTGATGATGAACGATGCAGGATAAACTTTTTTTTTTTCTTTTTTTTAGCTATGTTAATGAATGAGAAGCTATGGCCCTTGGTCAATTTGCTGAAGACTTTAGTTTAAAAATAAATCAATTTAAGCATCCTCATAAAGGCTCCATTCTGGGCAAATCTGCCTCTCCTGATATGTCAGACTTGTATAAATTAAATATGACCTCTCACTTAAAAGCCCTGGAGGCAGATCTTGATCCTTTCATCAATTCGTAGGATTAGCCAAATAATAAAATCTGCATATTACCCCAATTTGTGTGAGTAATACAGATCCTCCTATTTTATATGAACGAGTTCTTATACTTAAACAACAAAATAGGTTGTTTGTTTGTCCAAATGATCTATTAAAAAAAAACTACATACATTAGTGTTCTTCAAAAAATATTTTGGAAAAATTACTATAACATTGTCAGACTCACGATGGACAGTTAAAAATAGTTTAAAAAGTATAAAAATCAATGCAGCAGAACCAGAGATATCGTCTTTCTTATTCCACACATTCTTTTCCACACATTCTACGTTACCCACAATGCAACTCGAATGCAGACAGTTTGGGTTTGTGGTCTGGTAAGCTCACTCCTTTCTAACTTTACACCCCAATTTTTTTAAATTTTCAGTCTTGTAAACTGTGTCTCAATTTGTTGGCTGCATCTTTCCAAGGCTGCATTTGAAGCCCAAATGTGTCACAGCGGCACAACCAGGCTGTCCCATTTAGAAAGCTGCTTCAAATTCTGGCCTTCTTTTCACACATTTGGAGGATCCAATGGCTGTATCCCTTGCAGCCCCACCCATCCCAAAATTTATTTTGAGAGAATGTGAGAGAATATGGCGTCCCCCAAACATAGTGCATGCATGTATTGGATTTCAACTCCCTCGAATCATTACAGGTACAAAACCAAAGGGCCCTTAAAAGCCTCAAACCTCAACTGCAACTGTCAAGGTTGATAGGCGACATGAGCTGTGCTCTATGATGCTGATGACGCAAATAAGAAATCCTCAGTAGACCAGACCGTCTCATTAATTAACAACACTCTGTCTATGAAGGCCTTAGAAGGATGCGACCCCTTAATTGAGACACAGCTGTAGTCTTCAGCCCCAAACGACGCTGCCTCAAGTGATGTCACATGATGAATTTATCACCTCCCTCTCGAGGCTTTATATAACGTACAACTCCCCAAGACCTATAAACAGACTTTGATGTGTAAAATTTGTGGAGTTACCCTTTAAGCAAATCTCCTACCAGGTGTCATTTTTTGTGTTAAAGTATCATTCAAAATCATTTACATTTTTAAGTTGCAGTATCAATATTTATCTTTCACCTCTCCATGTAAATAATTTACAAAATGCATCAAAATGCAAATCAATGTAAACTGCTGAACAAACTGCTGTAGCTTGCAAGGAGCTGCGTGTTATTGAAATGGGCCATGGCAATGCCACCAATGTAGTCATCATGCGATATGCATAAGTGAAATATTCATCTTCCCTCTAAAATAAAATTTACCAAGAAGACATTTTACCAAAAACATGCAGCTCAGTAATAAAACACGTACCACAAGGGATTGCAGATGGCCTGTCTCTGAGAGGGACAAGCCTTTAACTGAACCCCTTATCCTTTTAAAAGTCGTCAATTATCTTAGCAATGCTGTCGCTAATGATAACATATACAACTGTAACTATAGTAGAAGTTGTCTCAACACTGGGAATAATGCCATTGCAGTGCTAGTAAAAAAATAAATGCTGAAGGTCGAAGGAAACGGGGGGAAGAGAAAGAAAAAACATTTCATACTGCATACATCTCTCTGTCTATCTATGAAGGATATCTAAATTGTTAAGAATTTGGCTTTGATTGGTCGTCCTGTGTTCCTGTGCCAGGAAATTGCCTGCAAAAACTCAGTACTCCTGGAATATACACAAACAGGTTGAAGATTAAAATATTTTTATATATATTGGAGACCATCCCTTCACACAGATGTCAGAAGAAAGTGTCTCACAAGAGAGAAAAAGCCCATCACTTTTTATAGTTTTTCAGCAAACAAAGAAACCACACGATTGGCCCTGCGCTTGCTCATACACAGAGTTAATCCTATAGGAAACCTCCAGATTTTAGCTGAGTCAGATTACAACACCAATATCCAGGGGACCATGGCCTTCTCACAAAGACAGTATGTCTTCTTTGACATTGTTTAGAGGGCCTCTTCCAAGAATCTTCTGCTGCACACCCCAACAGCATGTGACACCCATGTGGTATTTAAATCAATGCATTTACAAATGCATTTAACAAGTACAGAATGATTAATCGTAATGCTTCATGCTAGTTTACTTTCACATTCCCACCTGCCATTTGTGAGGGTTACCATATGTTCTCTATGTGCTAATGAAGCAAACACAAACCTGAATGTCAGTTATTATGCTCATGATGTCAGCATGCTTGACGTGCTCACTTGAATGTGGGTAGGAAGGGAAAGGGGGATGAGGCGGAGGAGGAGTGTGGGTGGAGGATGAGTAGAGGTTAATGTGCACAGAGCATCTCAAAGCTTTCTTGGTTTGACTCATAGGATGGCTGAGATCAGACAGAATGGTAGATTGCAGGTTTTACCCTCAGCTATTAGGGTTGCTCTGGCTCTCATCTATTGCACTCTTTCATTCTTTCTCTCATGCCGTCATTGCCTCTCTCTCAGCCTTTTCTTTTTTTCTCTTTCCCGCACATGCACACAAGGCTTCACTAAGACCTTCTTGCTCTCACTTACACCCTGTCTCGTTCTCTCCCTCTGTCTGTTTTTCTGGCTCCCTCTCTCGTGCCCATTACTTCAGCCAGTGAAAAGTCTGTGCTTCAGCAGTCCTCTCCTGCTGCTGCAAACTGTCTTTATATGGCCACATCAAATTTGGTGAGACAGGTAGGGGGTGGAGGGATGCAGCTAATATCTCTCCCTAGGTCTCTCTCATGGTTCATTCTTTCTATCCTATTTATTGCGTGTGTGTGTGTGTGTGTGTGTGTGTGTGTGTGTGTGTGTGTGTGAGAGAGAGAGGGAGAATGCATGCATGTGTATATATGTGCCTGAAGCCATGATGATCCATCAAACACGTACACACGCTCAGGGCATAACCATTTTCCACTATCTCGTTGCCTCTAAACTCAGGGAAACATATTTTAGACATTCCATCTCGCAGGTATGCTATTCCTTACTTTTTCCTGTTGGATTAAAGTGGATGAAAATGTGCAATCAGCTCCAGGGAGGAAGAGAAAACTTGTGCCAGCTTGCTGACACAAACACATAACCTACATTCACTGTATTTATATGGGCCAAGACATCACAGGAAGTAAACGCTAATCGGAAAAGGAGCTAATTGGAAAATCAAATCCTTTGGTGCACTTGTGTTTATTTGGTGGACCCCCACCGCAAAGATGTGGGAAGTCAGACCTCAGGCTTCAGAATGGCTTCATTTGAAGTTTATCTTTTGCTAATGACAAGACAACACAGAGCCATAATTGTGCTTGTTGTAAAAAGTGAAATATCCAAAAAGGCAAGGCACCTGATTCCGTTGCATTTGTCTACTTAACTGATAGGGCAATAGGTCAGATAAATGCTGCATGCATGTGCTTTTCAGATGCTTCCATTTCCCCATTTGGAAAGTTGTTCTTCCAACTTCGGTGTGTTCATGAGCTTGCCATAATGTGGAAGCAACATGGACTCTACAAAGAAGGAGTATTGTATTTTATTGTTCAGAGCGTTTAAACAATACACTGACTTTCTTACACTTTCTTACACTTTCTGGGTGATGGGTTGGCTGATAGTCCCAGACTTGTTCCTGCAGCAGTACATTCCCCAAAACCACTAAGATATTGCTTTACCTGACAGACGTGCTCACTTGAGCAAATCAAATATAAGCGATTGTTGTGTTTTCTAATATGATGTTAACAGTTTTTGTGATCTTTGGTTAGTTTGCTAATGCTGGAATATGCAGAACAGTTGAAGGGTATTGTCAGTGATATTCAGTAACATTAGTAAGAAATGTAAAAATCGAGGCAGTGTGTTGGCCAGTATAAAGCAACAGGTTGCCTCCTTTGTTCTTCCTGGCTGTTGACGTAATGCCATATGGTGTTGATTCTGTTGAACAGCACGTTGTCTGTATTACTCCAACAGGATCAGTCATCAAGCATTGATTGGACTTGGTGAAATCCAAAATAGCATCGGAACATGTATTTGAACTGAAGTGATGTTTCACAAGTTACATCTCCCTCTGTGTATTGTCATCCCCTGTGTGTGTGTGTGTTTTTTACAGTAATCAAATAGGTAAATGTGTTGCTTCAGTCCTGAAATTTCAGCATTGTTTCACTCACTTTAAACAAAACCCCAATATGCCTCATTAAAAGTAACTATTCTGGAGTCATTGATTGTTGTAAATATTGATTGAACAATTTTAACCGATGATCTGGTGCTGTAGTGTTTTTGATATGATGTCTTCATTATAGAGTTATAGCCCTTAAACTGCTTACTGCACAGTATGCCTTCATTCTCAAAGAGAGTTTGTTTGTAATACTAACCAAGTTGTGCCAAGTTTGTTGCTGACAGAAGGCACGAGGCATGATTTGGAAACAACTGACTGTGCTGGCACAATTATTTTTGCTTATTTTGGGTACATCAGACTTAGAGTTTTATATTTAAACTTTATTTGTTACACAAGTGCATCCTCTGCTTTGTCTCCAGTAAGCATGGACCACATGCATCTAATAGAGCTGGTAATTATCAGATATGTTGAAGTAACTTAAAATACCTGCTAACTGGGGCTGTCGCTTTCATTCAAAATTCAAAGTTTTCATCCACGAGTTGTAATGAACTGTTCATATTCAAATTTGTCTATCTGAAAAAAAGTGACTACGGAATATGTTAAAAGACTGTATCTCATGATTCATGATACTAACGCCAGTAGTTATGTTTTGCTACACTGGGATATTGCTGATATTGTGCAGACGTCATTATTATATAAAGGTGCAAATTCTGAGTGTGTTTTTGCCACTGCTGCACAGCATGCTATAGCCACAGAGTGTTGGACTGTAATGGTAGCTGAATATAAAAATAGGTGGATGCACTGATTCCCTCATTTTCCTTTTATTGAGTTTAGTCCTGTGACAGCACAACTAATTAGCTGTCAGACTAGGACAAAGAGATACAGAGGCACACTATAGAGTAATTATATACACTCATACGTGCTCTTACACATGCACACATACACACTCAAAAGGCTACGTGTTAATGGCGACACTTGACAAGTCAATAAGCCAATGGCTTATCTCCCATCCTGCTTTTCTCCTTTGCTCCTCTCTTTATTGATTCCCTCCATAATTATTCACTTTATCTAAAGCTGGAATTAGCCACCGTATAGCTGCCAGCAATCCAAAAACCCTGACCCAGTGCATTGACATGCTCATACTGTTACACAGACAAACTCACAAACACATGTCTCCAAGCAGCATTTTCAATAACATGCACATTGTAGGGTAACACAAATACACCGACTAGGAGAGAATATATCAGTCCACCCCCCACAAAGACTGGACAGAGTCTGTATGCATGACTTTGTGTGTGTATGTACGTGTGTGTGTGTATACACACCCTTTTTGGTAGCATAGTCAGGGGTGGTTTTCAGACTTTTAAGATAATACCTACTCCCAAAAGCTTGAGTGCCACTCAGACAGGCCAAGAGTCAAGTTGAACAACCAGCAGGCAGACAAACAAGTCAACAACTAAAAGCTCAGCAAACATGAGACACAGTTTAAAGCTTAACACCAAACATCAAATTTAATTTACTTCAAATGTACTTTTATTTTGTGATATAATGCAACTTACACACTTACATGGTTTAGAGAATCCATTGACAATATGTATTTTAGATGGAAATGACCAGATGTAAGAATTGTTTAACTCAAATATACTAGAAGCACTGATAGATGTTTATTTTTACTCAAGTTAAAGCACTTGACTAGTAAATTATTAAATTCCCAGTTCCAAAGTTACTTTTGAAATATGATTTTCAAAATGATGTGTCCCACAACCAACATATCGCAGTTCACCTGTTTTGATGTGGTTTTGCAAACTGTGTTTGTTTTCAACCCGTAATTTTCGGAGTCATGTTGAGAATAAATATAGATGATGATACACATACCAAGCACATCATTCTCCCAAATTAACCTAGGAGTAAAACCCTTAAAGATGAAATTGCTAAATGATTGAAAATGCCATTTATATTCAAAAGAGTAATTTACCTTAAAAGAGTTGCATACGACTAATTTATAATTACTGCACAATGTTGCAAGATGTTTAGAATAAAGTGAAATTGCATGATTTCTGTTTCATCCCTCCACCCACAGACCTGTTCCTTAATAAGATTAGGTAAAAAATCTAATAATTTGTGTGTTCATCATCTGCTCCGGGAAAGCATCATTTGAGGGTGGCAGTGGTTTGCAAATCAGTTTTCGTAAAAACAATTAATCTATTATACCAAAAACCTCTCACATTGTATTTTAAACCTATCTTTGTGTTTGCCTCCACATGCTTGTCGGTGTTTGTGTTTTGCTCTCCCCTCCTATAAAAGCAGTGCTTAAACAGTCTAATCCATCAGAGTGCTCGATAGGTTATGTGCCAATAAACAAGCTCTCTCAGGCTGCTATCAACATGATTGATCCCCTTATCAATAGCTGACACTGTGGAGCCAGTATGCTCCCATCCTGCCCATCAATGACTGATAAGTCAATTTGAAACTCTTTAAGCAAATAACCCCGGAGAGCACTTCATAATGTGCTGTTAGTAGCAATACACTGTATGTAGTAAAGACACAGAGCAGCACACTCAAACATCTCAAACAATGCACACTTGTGCTGATACTGAAAGATGAATGTGACAGCTTGATGCATGTTAATTTTCTTCTGTTGGTGGAATGTAAACCTGCCAACTCCAATCAATCAATATTAGCTTATTGATAATGCTGGCCAAAGTGTTTTTGTGTGGGAGCCTGTCTGGTCTTTTGAAAGTGGTAACAAGAGCAAAACTAAAAGGGCATTATTAATGGGAGAGACACACATACTGGCCCCCCCACACACACACACCGCAATGTGCACTCAAACAAATGTTGCGAACAGCTTTACGACTATCAATAAGGAACTTAATATCACTCGCTTTCTATTTTTCTAGACATTTTATTCAGTCCATTCGATCAATTCTTCCCTCCATTTCACATCAAGACACTCATTCCTCGCTCTTTGCGTTTTACCACCCATCGGTCTCTTTTGACTGGTCTTTGCTCTGCTCTGGTGGAGGAAATCCCGGCAAAATATAGTTCTGTAATGGTTGCCTTATGGGCTTTCCCCATTTTTCTCAATCTATCATGTCAATCTTGTATCTTGAAGAGAAGTAAACCACTGAGATGTAAGCGTCAATGTATAAATGACTGCAGCATGTACTATATGTCCAACCCTCTCAGTGCTAGAAGAAGTGGTCTTCCAGTGCTGTCATTAATCATATCTATCTTAACCGGACTTTAATGAGCATGGCTGTGATCTGATCTTGGGAAAGTATAAACCTTTCATCATTGCAGTTGGAAGATATGGAAATTCAGTAATCAGTGACAAGGCAGATGACCTGGGAGCCGCTGGCCTCACACGCTGCAGGAGGAGTTTGGTCTCTTGGCTAACAGTTAGCAGAGGGATGTGAGAAGAATACCGAGAGGAGAGGTGAAAAGAGGACATTTCATGTGGGCTGTGCAACATTGACAGTTTTTTCCTTCAGTGAAACAACAACATGAACCTGTCCCAATCTTGAATGGACGAACGCACCACTACTTGGACTGCCACTGGATGAGTCCCCTTTTTAAACACAAAAACAAAACGCTCCAAAAATGAACATGCCAGCTGTCTTAAAAATGTAAAATCTGAAATATGAGGTGAGAAGTAGGACATTTGGTTGCAACGGCATTCTTAATTTTTTCTCCACAATGCCTTGGTTTTACTTCTTAACATTTGCTGACTGGTTCAGTATGTGTCTTACTGGGCTAATGCTTGTGTCATTGTTACATAAATTTCATTGCAAAAACTGCATCCACTAGATGTAATCTGGCTGTGTGAGCAAGTCTCAGTGACCTTAGGAAAAATGTTGCTGGGAGCCCCTTAAGGTGCCTGGTAGCACACTCGAGGCAAACCGGCCACAAGTGAAGGAAAAAAAAAAGTGACTCCATACTCCAAAATTTAGAAATCTCTGCTTGAGTCACTGGGGTTAACTCAAGGAGCATGAAACCTGTGTTTGAGACAGCTAGAGGGGCACAAATTAAATTTTTTATTTATTTAAGTGTCCTGCATCATGTGGTATTCAACAACCAAGATGGCCATGTAACAACTTTCAAAAGAACAAATTTACATGACAGAAGTCAGTGATATAAGGTGCTTTTTTCCCTCATTAGGTCAATGCACATGGGACAATTACATGCAAAATCTAACTTATCCCCAATAACACCAAGATCACAAAAAACATGCTCTTTGGGAATACCTTTCTATTGCCTTATGTCAGTTGCCGGGGGCAAGGTCCCAGTTCTTAATTAGGCACACCTTTGTGAGCCTACTCACCTGAATCCAAAGTCTAATTGGACTTCTGCTGCTTGAACATCTGAGGAATAGGGCTGAAGGTTTTCCTGTGATTTTAAAATGACTACATTCTGGGAATATAGCACTGTTTTCCCAGGATTGCTAGCATTTCTCTCTAAAAACAGAACTGCAGAAAATCATAATCATGTTAGTCATACAATGACTGATTTCATGATGTTTTTATTTCATGTTTGTGGTAAAATGCTTAGTAGAACAATTAATCTTAAATATACACGGTCTTTGTGATGATAAAACCACAGTTCCAACCATACAGAATCATCTGACATATCCTGTTAACAGTTTTATGTCTGAGCATGTTAATATTGGTGACCTGTGGTTATTAGTGCACGTAGGGGCAGGGATGCAATATCCATCGCAAATGTTATTTCAGTGGTTTGAGGAATGGGAGCACTGTTCTTGGACATGTACTTGTAATGTTTATCTCCTGCAATCGATGCTTGACCTGCTCTTCAGTCAGCTGTACTGCTCTGATACAGGCATGGTGGTCTGTATGTCTGATAAAGTCACTTGTTGTGTTGTCTGTATAGTTTCCTTTAAAATATTTTCCACTCCTCTTCGTTCACTTAATCTAAAAAAAATATTTTGCCACAAACCTGAACCGTGAAGTACCATTTAAGCATGAAAAGTAAGTCAGAAAAAACACTGCAGGCACAGGTGGAAAAGGTGAACAGTTATACAGATATAATTGTAATAACAGCAGGTCTAGATCGACTACAATATGTACAGAGACCCAACAATTCCCACAATGAGCAGCACTAGGCGACAGTGGCAAGGAGAAACTCCCTTTTAACAGGCAGAAACCTCGAGCAGAACCAGGCTCTGGGTCAGTCATCTGCCTCGACCGGTGTTGGGTTGAGAGAGAGAGCGTGGGATAACGGATTTAATGGCATAAGAGTGCGTACAAATGGAGAGGAGGAGAGAAGAGCTCATGGGAAGTCTCCTAGGCCTATAGCAGCATAACAAAGTGGCGGGGGGCCTCAGGGTTCAACTGAGTCAGCTATAAGCTTGAGTCTACTATAAGCTTTATCAAAGATAAAAGTCTTAAGATAAAAGATAAAAATCTTAAACCTACTCTTAAATGTGAGGAGGGGGTCTGCCTCCTGTACACAAACTGGGAGCTGGTTCCACAGGAAAGGAGCTTGATAGCTGATGGTTCTGGCTCCCATTCTACTTTTAGAGACTCTAGGAACCACAAGGAGCCCTGCATTCTGGGAGCACAGTGCTCTAGTTCTATGAGCTCTTTAAGATAGGATGGTGCCTACTATTAGTGTGGGAAGATCTGACAGTGCCTGGCCATTAAGGCCATAGGTCAGGAGAAGGATTTTGAATTCTACTTTTGCAGCATTTTGGATCAAGCCTGATAATTGGGAGTTGCCTAGAGGTGAGAAATATATTGAATTGTCTTTCTGCATACAAAGTAATGTTCCCATACCGAGAATTGAACCCAAGCCGCCTGGGTGAAAACCAGGAATCCTAACCACTAGACCATATGGGACGTTAATGTTCATTATCAATGATACACATCAGGCTTAGTGCACACAGACATATAAGCTCACCAATGTTAAGATTTAATGAGTCTCACAGGTACTTTTCCTGAGAAACAAGACCAGATTTCAGTGAGAATTTTGGGGAAATACCGAGATGTCTCCCTGATATTCAACTCCAGTGAATGATGTTCTGGGTGGCCTTGGGCTGTCTAGAAGTTACTGTATCTAGATAGAAAGGAAACTGTTGGAAAAAATGGAGCTCCTCTGGTTGCCCCAAGGACCACGACCCGGATAAGCTGATGGAAAATGGATGGAGGGATGTATGGACTGGAGAATATAAGACGAGGATAGAGATGAAGGAAGGGCAGAGATGAGAGGAGCAGAGTTAAGAAAACTGATTCTTTTACTCTGTTCTCTTCCCCTCTCTGCCCTTTGGAGGAGATGAAAAGGAAAGCAGTGAGCGGAGAAAAGAGGGACGTAGATGGAAAGAAGTGCAAAGAAAAAAAGAGAAGGAGAGACAGTTCGAGGAAGGGAGGGATGAGGAGTAGAGTGGAAAGGTGACATTTGGTGACCAGGGGCTATTTGTGGTGACATTTTCACACCTCTGCTCATCTCTAATGCCATGACAATGTGCTCTGGCTCGTCTATCACCTTCCTAACAAGCTTGTTACTGCCCCTAATGTGTGTGTGTTTTGTGTGTGTGCAGACGGTCTGATTTTCAACATGAAAAACACGGAATCTTTTCATATGATAGAAAACACCTAAATGGCTAGAAGTGCTCTTTTACTCTTAGCACAATATTTCCATGCTTAGGCTCTTGCATGAGTCCAGGAGGAGGGAGGATCTAACACAGTGGTTCCCGACGTTTTTTGTTCGACGTACCCGTTTATCATACCCCTTTGATGGAAGGGGGACTTTATGGTATTGTCCATCGATAGTTTTTAGTAGTTTTGGCTAAGTTTGCATTTGTACTACTGCCATTTGAAGTGACAGAAACTGGTCAACCATTTACAGTATCTTTACTTTTAGCTTTTTGTTGTCTTCTTTCCAACTAGTCTTTCTGCAGTCTTAATCAACTGACTCAGATTGGTGGAAAACTGAATCATGTCTAGTGCAGTCAGAATACAATAGTTGGTATGTTATTGTGATCATAACTATAAAAATCATTCATTCATTCATTCATTAACCAGACTGCTTATCCCGAAGGTTCGCGGGGGGGGGGGGCGGGAGCCAAACCCAGCTAACATTGGGCGATAGGCAGGGAAACACCCTGGCATGGTCGCCAGTAAATCGCAGGGCAGACAAACAGACATTTAAAACAGCAAAACAAAAATTTGTAATAATCATACTTGT
>JAVQJF010067727.1:0-11620 GCA_036023855.1 Gadopsis marmoratus
CAGCTGTGTCCCAACCCGGGAGGGGCGTGGTCGTCCGGGATGTACACGCCCTCCCAGACTCGGCCTGGACTCCTCCTGGAGCCCCGTGGCCCAGGCCTCCAGCATGGCCTGCCACAACAGCCACTTACCACTCAGCTGCAAACCTCCTCAGTGTGCGCTTGAGGTCACCGTCCAAAGAAGCCAGCAGGTATACATCATACAGCAAAGATAAGTGACACAAAATGAACCCTAGTGCGGTTTGGATGGGCAGGTGGAATTACAGCAAAAGCACTCTGTGGACCAAAACAACTGCATCAAGGCCCTTTAGAGGAGGTGGTCTCAGTCCGGTTCCAAACGAACTCCTAACAGGCTCCAAACTAACAGGTGTACTTTGAAAGTTTGAGCTAAATGGCCCCTGTAGCACGTCTTCTGTGCAAAGTGTGAAGCAGTATAGTATTTTTAAGACTTTTCCTCAAAGTGCATTCAGCATATATATAGTATAGTATATATTGTATATTGCACAGATAATTACAATGGTTATGAGCAAATGCTAACTTTGCCGTTGCAACATGTTAAATTGCATATTAAACCTTCTCGCACAGAAATATGAACTAGTCCAGAACGCAGGACCTTCTTCCTGTATTTACTTTCTTGCTCCTGCCCCAGACACATTTGACCATTAAGCGAATTGAACGTTCTGATTTGGTTTGTAGTGATGCATTTTGGTTAGATTGGAGATTATCTCTATGTTACACGAAACCGAAACAAGGGCAAAATGCTCCAACTTTACAAATTCATCAGCTGATTTGAACCAGAACTAACAATCTATAGGTGTGAAAACACCCTTAAAGGCTTCCTGTATCATTACTATTTTTAACATTACTGTGTCAATCATGAGTTATTCCCTTAAGCAAGGTTCGCAGGAAAGCATTTATTAATGGCTTAGAATGATGCCCCAGTGGACAGGAAACACACTTGAAATGGGTTTGTCTCTGAAGGAAGACAGATGTGTCTAGCTCAAAAGCATTTTGCGGATGTTTGTTGCAGTTTTTCCCTGTCGGTCTGGATTTAAACCACAACCCATTTGACTGGAATGAAGCTGTAGGAAAGACTGGATAGTTGGAGATAGATCTTAAAGTGGAGTCCCCACAGCAGGAAACAGATGAGGTTTGAGTGACAGCTTAGCGTGTTGTTGAGTAGCTTTGGAGACATGCTGACAGTGTGACTCACACACACACAGACTCACACACACACACACACACACAAAGGGTAAATGTGTCTTCCAGTTAAATCAGTGATAGCAAGGTTTCCTCACCTGATTGAGCTGCCAGAACTCTGAAAGCTTGTGTGTGTAATTGAATTCAGGGACCTTGGCGCAATGAGACAGTGTTCACGGTCTCTGTAACCGCAGCGCCGTGTTTATCGTTATGAATCAGGCCAGCGTGTAATTGCTATTTTGACACAGATGTCGTGGCACAGACTTTCTCTGATTCCCTTCATCCACACTTATTTTGTTCATATTTTCATACCTCAAGGCCTGTAGTTCTGATGAGGAAAAGCAATATGACTGGGGCAACATGACAAATGTAGCCTTTTTAAACATATTACATTATGGAGCTGTGTATCAGTCATGTGTTACTCAGGCAATGGGTTCTGGTCACATATAAATGTTCTTGTGGAACTTGTTTATTTATATATATATATATATTTATATATATATTTAATATAAATACACACAGGGTTTTACTAAAATCAATAGAAGTCATCTTCTGGTGACCTTGAACATCCATCCACAGCAAATTACATGGAGATCTGGCCATTAGTTTTCAAGATACCTTTCAAATATGCCTTTTCAAGGATCAAGGAAGTGTAATTGAGAACTGAAATGAACAGTTGAAGGTCACCAGAAACATTTGTCGTCATCTTTTGGTATCACTTTTTATCACAATATGGCCAATAGTATCTGGATTTTCTGGATGTAGCTTCACTGCATGATTTCAGTTGTTTCCAATGCAAATCAGCGCATTCCCAAGAGTATTCATGGATGTTATTTTCTCAACAACACTACTGGAACAAACTGTCATATATTGCGAAAGAATTCCTGGGCCAAGTATAATGGAAAGAAGTGGAATCATGTATTTGATTTGCTTTTAACAAAAGACTAAATATGAGGTGTAACGGCACATTACAATCCAAATTATGCATGAAAAATGTATGCATGGACCAGTGTGTATGGTATCCACCTTGTCATTCACAGCTGCAGAGCCAGCAAGGCCCATCAAAGGACCAGATGAAAGGCTGACCCAGGCAGCTCAGCTCAACTCTCCAATCCAATCATTGACATATGCTGCTGCGGCTCTTGGCTACAGCCGCGGTGAAGGCCAAACAGATGGAGGACGACCTGGAGTGTGTGTGTGTGTTTGTGTGATGGTGGGTGGGAAGCACAGTCAGGGCTTGATCTTGAGGACTTCAGTGTGACTTAAACCTATCTCTCTGTTTTATGCATTTTCATACACACCTGCTACACTGAGCCGACTGAGCTGCTCTGTGGTTCCAGATGTTCTGCTTTGCATGTGTGCAACTCTTTACGGAGGACCGCTACGTGTCACTGACAGAGTGAAGAAATGAAGTCGTTGTTAGTGAACCACAATTCCGACCAAAAAAAGAATGTGTATATAAATAAAGAAACCAGGAATTAAGTACCAGTAATTTATTTATCTTCTACATTACTGATGATGCCATTTTTAGAATTTGATAGAAGATTATATAAGCTAAAATGTCATGATTTGTGTCAGTCCCCCAGAATTGAATTCACCAGTCCTCCAATATAAACTATATAACCCATGTGAGCATTTTATTTTTATCTAGTGCCCCTAGGATTCACAGGCAGCTTAGAGCGTTAGGTCAATGCTAGAGGATGGTGTCGCCTGTCAGAGGGATTTATGCAGAGCCAAATGATGGGTCAAAAACTCTTTTAACATTAATACTGGGCTTCCGTTGGAATGCTCACCCAACTTTTAGCACATTTGACCAAGTGTATTGATAACGATGCCTTCCAAACCTGAATGATCCATATGAATGTTTTCAGATCTGACACCTTTATGGTTAACTTTGGTTAAATACTACTTGGTTAATGTTAGCAAACGATTGTGGTCATGCTTAAAAGAAACCAACAGTGACTGTTGGTATGAGACAGAATGAAAACCAGTCTCTGGTTTTGCGGCAGTATAAAACGTCCGCTTCCAGTTTTTCTCTGCAACCGTCATTATTCACAGTCACAAGAAGTCTCTAGTCAGACAAACATAAATGGTAAATGGACTCTTACTTATATAACGCTTTTCAACCGATGAAACAGTTCCCAAAGTGCTGTAACAGTAATCTAAGCATACTGTTGCACACAAACATAAGCATAAGATTTTCTAGTGAGGACCGTCTCACATTCACACAGAGCATGCCCTCTCTGGTTATTCCTCATTGTTGTGAGGTCCACTGAAATGAGGACGACTGTACTGTAAGTTAAAAGAAGTTCTTAAACTTTTTATGAAACATTTCCCAAACCTGCGTGAATCTAAAATGTTAATGACCAAATGAGAGTCATAGACAGGGTGTAAAATGTGATGTGATTTCTCAGATAATACACATTAATATGAATGATGGTTGGTCAGTGCCATTGATTGTCCATCTGATAGGAGAGGGTGGGAGGAAATGGAAGATGTGAGGAGATTAGTTGGAGTGAAAAATGGGCCGTTATGAGCAATACTGTTACCATGTAAAGTAGTAAATTGACAAAGATGGATTTCCCATAGCTCCCTGCTGTCCAATATATCACCAGGGGCTGGCTTTGTCCTTCACTGTAAAGCCTGATAAGTACAGTGTACCTCAAAGAGTTGCTAGAAAACAGGTCCGGAATGTCACTCAACTCACATTGTAATACCATGAAAAAAAATGGACTTTTCTTGAATTATTTGTTTTATATGCTTGCCCTGCTTCTGGTTCTTTTTTCAAAAGAAGAAGCTGTTTTCCTTGATTCCCATAATTTCAGCTAAATCTTACACTCTGCAAGAAGGTCTGTTTGCCATTTGCTTCCCAAAACTCCCAAATTTAGACAGATTTGTTCCCCTAAAAGCTATTTTTCTGTGAACAAATTATATTTTGATTAGACAGTTTCCTTCTTTCCAGGCTCAAGTGAACTGGCACAGGAATTACATTTGTGTAGCATCTAACTTTTTCTTTCGTGCGTTTGTTCTGTTTATTACCTACCTGTTGGCTTTCTCAGTTTCTTGGAATCCACTTTTGCACAGTTAAACATAATTTCCTGTGTTTTTTTCCACTTCTGTTCAGTTCTGTGTTTGGTTGCAAGGCGTTAAACTTTCAGGAACAAGTTTTTCAGATTTGATCAAAAATGCGTTTAAGGTCATTATTATCAAGTTATCTTAGTAAATAAGAGACTGAAACTGTTTTCTCTAAGAGTGACAGCCGCTCTGTGACACACCCTTGTATGTTAACATCTTAACTAACGTAATCTCATTAAAACCAGACACAGCGGCTGCTGGCTTCCACCCAGCTGAGTTTGACTGTGCACCAGGCATATCAAGATGAAGGATGCTAGATTAGAACAGCTGAATGCACTGAGGCAAAAAACTTTGAAATGAACAGACAAGGCTTGGATAATCACATCTGTGGCTACTTCTATTTACATAGCTATCCATCTTTGATAGCAGAACCACAGCTTTGTTTTGACCAGAAGGAGTGGAAAAGCTTCTCTATCAAACACAACAGTTGCTCTCTAAACACAACCAATTAGGATGACGGATGAGTTGCTCCTCGGCAAAGCATCCCACGAGAGACGTGAACATACAACTTGAATAACAACACAAACAAAGAACGACATCAGAGAGCAAAGTGGAATATTTTTCATCCTGGGAATTTTGGTGCTTTGATTCCCTCCCCTTGGTTGATTGTTCTTTATCATGCCTGACACTGTGTTCTATTTGAGGAGATTTGTAGCATAGGTTTTGATGCATAATGGATGGGGGGGTGAGTCTGAGCAGTGCCTTGTGGGAAGATGGAGGAGAGCTGGTGAGGGCGTGCCGCTGTTGCTGATTGCTTCTTATTGAGCCCAGGCGCCCTTGGGATCGTCGTTATGGCGCGCTCAGCATGCAGAAGCACTGTACTGTGTCATGCCTCATTCTATGGCCTACATGAGTTACATGCAGTATATCAACACTTACGGTGTCCACAACAGAGCTCCTTCCCCTGATTTACAATTCAGTAACTCACCGTTGTTGCCTTTAACTTCACTATTTCCACTGGATAGTGAAAGTCTCCTTGAAAAAATAACCGAGTTGTAAGCAGCGTCGAGATGAGCTCCAGGATACCGTGTCCTGCAAATCTGTTAAGAAAAACTCATTACTGAGAACTACTGAGAATTACTGGTGAGAAATCTGTTTAATGAGCACTCTTTACCCTGAGGATAGATTAGCAGAGTGACGGAGGAATTCCTGTTGTTTTAGTGATTCTATACGTATAGATTTACATTCCTGGGGTCAAATGTTGCTTAGAGGTTGTTCAGAGTATACTGTATAACCTTACAGGCATTGCAATTCGTCATCAACATTGTGTTGTTTCTATTAAACTAATAATGTATGCTGTGTATATTCTCCTAGGATGCATGTTACAGCCACCATTACTTTGCTATCCCTCTGGCTGTTTCCTTTCTCATGTCTTTATCTTGCTCCTGTCCGCTTCCATTTTCCTACACAGTGGTATCTTTGTCGGAACTGTCGGAGCCTACACAAATACGTTTGAGCCCTGGCACTGCTAAGAAAAGGGAGTTATGTTCAGTGATGGCAAGAATTGATTTCCAATTTCCTCCACAATGACTGCATCATTTCCAGCAACTGAGGCAATTTGGCCTACATTACTGAGGCTGCCGCGGGCTGTAGATCAGGGTGACAGCTGTCTTCACCTGAGGCCCCGCTCACTGACATCAGAGAGAGAAATTTACTCAGTCTTTTCACTGATGCTGCCTCGATCAGAAATTGGGCCTGTCCTTTAGAGAATTCAAGGTTTGAAGCCTTTTTCATGGACAGAAGCAAAAGCGCTTTTGTTTTTTGTATTAAATGTGTCAGTTTGTGTCTGTTTTGATGTGCCTTTTCTATGATGTTTGTATTTGGCCTTACATATGTTTCGTGCTGAGATTATTTACTTGTAAATCTGTCAACGCCTGCCAGCAGTAGTCACTTAACGGGCTTACTGAGGGGAAAGGAGCTGGAAAGCTAGCCTGCTAGGGTTTACTGATGGAAAAAACACCTACAGACAGGCAAAGGAATTCAGTGCAACACAGCTGCAAATGTTGTTTGGGGACACCTTATTGGGAAAGATGATTAGGTATTGATTTGGTAATGTTTCAACTGGCCTCATTCTCCATTCCAGAGAAGAGACTTTATCACTTATTGACCATATAAAGCATTTTAAATGCCATTTATGTTCATGGTCCGAGTATTTCTATGGTGTTTAAAGTATATATAAGGTCGGCATCCTGCAGGTATCTCCAAAGTGTTTAAGAATAATAGAAACTTATGCATTGTTGAATCCCAAGGTTATGAGATGTTTTCTACACATGTAGAGATATTTTGTAGGACCCAAATAGCATCAGAAATACATGACTATGGATTTACTGCATTTGCTTTATTATTGTAGAAAGGCTCCAGGATATTACATGTTGACAAATAAGTCGAAGGCTTTATCAATAGACCATCTTATCAGTATGTCTTACAAACTGGAGACAAGGTTAAAAACTGCTCATGTGTGTTTTTGGAACTTGTGCTCCACCTGTGCTCATTGCAGTAAGCTCACATCTAAAGCATAGCTCCCTTACCTTTCTTCTCTGGGCCCTTGGGTTTTTGATAAAAGTTTTAGCACAGCAGTTCTTATGCTGTATTGATTTGCTTTCTTTTCCAAACCTAGCCATCCCCCACAGGCATCATCACCTCTTCCCCACTTCACAGAATTAGATAAAGTAAAGACCAGTTGGGGTTTTAAGCACATTGATCCCAGATTGGCAATTTACTTGCCGTTGTGGCAGTCAAATGTGTTGCATCGTTTGCTTTTCACTGCTCTTCCACTGATTTATGCACTTTTAATATAAAAAGGTTGAAATACTGAGCAGGGATGTTGTGTTTGTCAGTCATGCTGTGTGTTATATGGGTCCTCCAACAGAAAATGTAGGTTTTGTGGTTTTTAGAGGTTGTGATTGGTAATGTGTTGATTCAGTGTGTTTCTGAGAGTGTTTCATGGGGAGAGGTGAGAGGTCCTGTGGCTGGATGTGTGTGTTTGTGTATTTTGAGAGTGTAGTGATGGAGGGGTTGTAGCGATCAACCACTTATCAACAATCAGCCCCCAGCTGTCAGCTCTCCTCTTCCCCTTTTGCTGGATAATCTGCAAATGTCAATTTGTTTAGGCAAGATAGGATGTTTTTTGTTCACAGAAAGCCCAAAAACATCCACTGCATGCTCTTCTTTTTGTATTTTTGTATCAGTTAGACATGAGAAAATGTTAGAGTTTGACACACCAAACAATTTCCTAAAAAGCAGCAAATCCTACACTAAAAACAGCAAACAGACACAGATCACACCACGGTGAGAATCACAGCAGCCAGGGTGACTGTGCAGCCATTAGAAAACTATCATCATTCAATTTACACCACACGTTACATGTTAAATTGGGTCTCTATAAGGTGCCAGTGGTTCCTATTAGGCGTGGTGCGAGGATGGAGCTTTATCATAGTGCTGGTACAGAGGGATAAGTGGGAGGCCATTTGTCAGCTTTAATGCATTGCTCACAGCAGTTTTAATCAAAGAGCACTTTGTCCTTTTGACGACAAGGGGTGCACTAAAAGGCTTTGTGTGAAATTAGGCTTCAGTTACAGTATACTATGTCTGTGAAGGTTTTTTGCTTTTTATTATTCTTAATTTCACGAGGACATGAGAAATTGTGGTGGTGTATCAGATATTTGGCAGCTGATCAAGAAATGGCATTTTCTTTAAAATTATGGTAATAATAACAGCCTTAAGATATGACAATGCAATGTGTGAAAATTCAGAGAACATTTTGAATAGGTTTTATAGGCCTACACTCATGAAACATGTTAGTTCTGCCGCAGAGTGAAACATTCAAACCTTAATTTCAATCATAGTTGAACATCACCGCTGTTGTGAAGATTTTAGCGGCAGTTGCTCTTTCCAGCATTTTGAGTTACCCATGTCTCCTCAGATGTTTTGTTTTCCTAAAGGAATCATTGCAGGAGATCAGTGCTTTTAGTTTCAGGACATTTAAAGGCTTCACATGGAATTATAATGAGATGAGAGAGGGTTGTGATCTCCCCTGGTGGGCCGCAAAGAGAACGTGATATAATTAAACTAATCCCAAGATGGCTGTAGCTGTTTATAGGAAAATTCATTACCTCTTATTCAGCTGGCAATGGGTTTACAAGTCATTAAAGTGAAAAATTCAGAGATGCTTTAGATGCAGGTGTTCTTATTTTCCTTAACTAATAAAGTGGCTTTAGCGCTTTACATATGGAGCTAAACATACAGTACAAAGGCCCGAGCCTCAATTTTAGGCACGGTTACTATGGCAAGAAATGGGTGAAGACTGAATGAAGTGCCTAGAAAAGAAACATAGTATGATCTAATGAAAGCAATGGAGTCAATATTTTTTAAACTGGCTTATCAAACCATTTCTCCTGTTCCTTCAAAGACACTAGGGTTTCCATTAAGTCCCCACCCATCCATGTAATATTCCAAATAGCTAAAAATCTCTAGTACTGTTGACTAATGAGTTGGCTAATCCAAAGCATGCGGTGAATCAATGTGGAAACCAGTGTATGAATGAATGAGAAGTGCTGCTCAAAGTGTCTGGGTGCTTTCTGGTGGCTTGTGATTAAACTGAGGGAGGTGAGGGGGAAAAAAATCAATAGTTGAATTAATCTCCCAGATCCCAGGAATGTATTAGCATTGTTAAACACATTCCACTTAAGGCAGCAGATGAGCGCTTTTCAGACACATAAAATGAGTCATCGTTCAAACCATCTTTTAGTAGTGTGTCTCCACTAGCCATTAAACGCTGCCAGACCATCATTAAGCTACGTCTCATTTCTTGTCAAATGGCCATGTCGATGGCACTGATTCATAGCTGCAGACGTCTCAAAGGCTCTCAGCTGATGGGAAAGCACCAAAGGGTCTCATCAATTTAAAACCTCCATTGACCTTAACTTCCTCTTCCCCCTCCACAGACAGACAACCGCCCGCACACACAAGACACTAGTCTACAGCACATTCAAATTAGCATTATATACACAGAAAGCTTCGGCAGCAGCTTGCTCAAACTGAAGTCCTACAGGAATTTTTAGGGAATTATCTTGTATTCTACTTATTGTGATCTTAAACAGTAACACTGTTACTCACTGTTATTACAGGGATGCAATGCAAGGGGTACATCATTACCTTTTATAAAGAGGGGCCCAGGGCAAAGGTCTGTTGTTGGACCTCCTAGTGACCCATTATGTATGTAATTCCCATAAAGTAACATTATTTGGATAGACACCCAGAATTCAAGTACTCCAATCCTGGTATGATACTACCAGGATTGCCAGGTTTTTGGTGCATCAATTACTGATAATTTGATTAAACACAACTTTTAGGAATATTCAGCATGCGAGTACTGGGGCTGCATGATTTATTTATATTCCAAATGTGGATCATGATTATTTGCCCACAATTCTTAGGGATACCTTTTTTATTATGCAGACAACACAAACAATATGATCAATAGCTGATGGTAAGGGACGCACTGCTGTCTTCTTGTGTGTGTTTAAAATGTTTTCATTTTCATTTAATTCAACAGTTGTAACTAATACACTGCTCACCTGTCACCTGCCCTGTACCCCAAAACACAGAGGCCTTGACCAGTTATAAAGAGCCCTGTGTGATCCTCAAGTCTATATATAAAAATACATTAAAATAAAAAAACAAAATCAAGACCACCACTGCACCAGTACAACAAAATAGGAGAACTAAATGTGGACTCTTAAACATCAGATCTCTGTCATCTAAAGCTGTACTAGTTTATTTATATACTGTATATTTGAACAGTTTTTCTCCCATCAACTAATTTCGATGATTTCTTCATCTAAGCCTTCAACATGTCTCTTAGATCCCATCCCAACTAAGCTGCTAAAGGACGTTTTACCATTAGTTAGCACTTCCTTACAAAATATGATCAATCTGTCCTTATTAAAAGGTTATGTACCACAGTCCTTTAAAGTAGCTGCAATTAAACCTCTTCTTAAAAAGCCTACTCTTGATCCAGGGGTTTTATCAAACTATAGCCCAATATCTAACCCTCCCTTTCTCTCTAAGATCCTTTAGAAAACCAATCAGTTATGTGACTTCCTGCACAACAACAATTTGTTTGAGGATTTTCAGCCAGGATTTAGAGTGCACCACAGCACAGAGACAGCACGGGTGAAAGTTACAAATGACCTTCTAATTGCATCAGATAAAGGTCTTGTCTCTGCACTTGTCTTGTTAGATCTTAGTGCTGCTTTTGATACCATTGACCATCACATTTTGTTACAGAGACTGGAACATTTACTTGGCATTAAAGGCACCACACTATGCTGGTTTAAGTCTTATTTATCAGATCGATATCAGTTTGTACATGTTAATGATGAATCGTCCATGCACACCAAAGTTAGTCAAGGAGTCCCACAAGGTTCTGTGCTTGGACCAATTCTATTCACCTTATATATGCTTCCTCTGGGCAATATTATTAGGTGACACTCCATACATTTCCATTGTTATTCAGATTATACCCAATTATACTTGTCAATCAAGCCAGATAAAGCGAGTCAATTCATCAAACTTCAAGCATGCGTTAAGGACATATAAAACTGGATGACCTGCAGTTTTCTAATGTTAAACTCAGACAAAACTGAAGTTATTGTACTTGGTCCTGAACACCTCCGAAACACATTATCTAAAGATATAGTTTCTCTATATGGCATTGCCCTGGCCTCCAGTGCCACCATAAGGAATCTTGGAGTTATCTTTGATCAGGATATGTCCTTTAACTCACATATAATACAAACTTCAATGACTGCCTTTTTTCACCTACATAACATTGCAAAAATCAGGCGCATCTTCACCAAGAAGATGCAGAAAAATTAGTCCATGCATTTGTTACCTCAAGGCTGGATTACCGCAACGCTCTATTAACAGGCAGCGCCAATAATTCCCTTAAGATTCTCCAGCTGATCCAAAATGCTGTGGCAAGTTTACTGACAAGAACCAGGAAAAGAGATCATATTTCTCCAGTACTAGTGTCTTCACACTGGCTACCTGTACAATCCAGAATTGAATTTAAATCTTTCTCCTCACCTATAAAGCCCTTAATGGTCAGGCACCATCATATCTTAAAGAGCTCATAGTACCCTACTTCCCCACTAGAGCATTGCACTCCCAGAATGCAGGGCTCCTTGTGGTTCCTAGAGTCTCTAAAAGTAGAATGGGAGCCAGAGCCTTCAGCTATCAAGCTCCTCTCCTGTGGAACCAGCTTCCAGTCTGTGTACGGGAGACAG
>JAVQJF010067729.1:0-14197 GCA_036023855.1 Gadopsis marmoratus
GAAGGAAGGAGCAGATGTGTGTTTTGACTCGAAGCGCTTCATAATGAGTGATGTTAGTGCTACAGGGCGATAGTCATTGAAACAGGAGGTCACTGACTTCTTGGGTACAGGATCAATGGCGGATGCTTTGAAGGAGCTGGGGACCACAGACTGCCTCAGGGAGGGGTTGAAGATGTTTGTGAACACCAGCTGCTCAGCACACGATCTGAGAGCCCGGCCTGGGATGCTGTCTGGCCCTGGAGCTTTGCGGGGTTGACATTTTTAAGGGACGTCTCATGTCCTCTGTTTATATTGTAAGCAAGGCAACTTCCCAGTCCACCGGTGGACGAGTGGCAGGCGCTGAGTTATCTGCATCAAACCGAGCAAAGAAGTTGATGAGCTCATCTGGTAGTGATGCAGAGGGTCGAACAGCGATCCTGCTTTCCCTTTTGTAGTCGGTGATGCTGCGAAGTCCATTCCACATGCGTCTGGGGTCAGAGCTGAAGTCGGATTCCACTTTAGTTTTGTATTCCTTCTTGGCATCCTTGATGGATTTCCGGAGATTATATCTGGCTGCTTGTAGGCTACAGGGTCCCCTGAGTTAAAGGCGGTGGTCTGAGTTTGGTGAGAATTTCTGGTTGGGGTATGTGCGGATGGTAGTTTTTGGAATAATATCCTCAGTGCACTTAAAAATATAGCCTGTGACAGAGTCTGTGTATTCATTGATGTTGCCATCTGCTGCATCCTCAAACATCTGCCAGTCAGTTGTTAAAAAGCAGTCCTGTAAGATCTCCTCTGCATTGTTAGTCCACTTGTGAACGACCCTGGAAAATGGTTTTTCCTGTTTTAGCTTCCGTCTATATGTGGGGAGGAGAAGAATGAAGCAGTGATCTGCTTTTCCAAAGGCAGGGCAGGGAAGGGGTTTGTAACTGGCTTTGAATGTGGTGTAGCAGTGGTCTAGAATCTGCTCACCTCTGGAGGACCCTCTTCATGTTGGCCCTGTTAAAGTCACCCAGAACAATAGATGCAGCCTCAGGATGGGAGTTCTCTAGTCCACCTACAACTGAACACAGCTCATCCAAGGCTGGAGATTTATCAGCCTGTGGGGGGATGTAAACATCTGTGAGGAGGACGGAGCTGAACTCTGACAGATAGAAGGGTCTTACTTTAATGGCTAGCAGCTCCAGAACTGGGGAGCAGTGTGTTTTTAAGACACAGATGTCCGTGGCCCACGAAGAGTTCACCACAAAGCACACACCTCCTTCCTTCGTTCTGTCATGCCCATAGATGGAGAACCCTTCCACCGCGACCGCCAGGCTCCAGCCACGTCTCAGTGACAGTTAAAACGCAGCAGTTTCTAGTGTCCCGTTGGTGTTTAATTTGAAGACAGGACACCGTGTCCTCACTGCCAAGGTCTCTGAGACGCAAACTGGTCCTCACAAAGATAGAAGGACCATACCAAACTCACAAACTCTCAGTTAACTGATTGACACTGATTTAAACAGGAAAGTCCTGTCTGGCTCAGGGAACATGACAAGGTGGCATAAGAGAGGATATATATTATAGAGACTTACAGTATATATTCTCTGACTTATATATATTTTGATTTATATATTCTCTGACTTATATATTCAGATATTAGATATGACGATATGATTATAGCACAAAGCGTCCAGGTGTCTCTCTTACCTGATCAGATTTGGTCACATGAGCTGCCAACGTCTTTGAGACAGTAAATAAAATAAAAATAATTCTATACAGGAAACACGTTTGTAACAGATTTCAAAACAAAGTCTGTGATCAATTATTGGTAGAAACATTGACACCATGAATGAAACTCCTGATCAGGTCAAAGAATACAGTCACACACACACCTGAGCGTTTACCTGAAGGGGCGTGGCCTGAACACACCTCGCCGGTCTGGATCCTGTTTGATTGACAGCTGCAGCAGAAGAAAACAAGCTAACGTCAGACTGTCACAGTGTGCTGCTGTTTACTTCTTCTTCTTCACTTCTTCTTCACTTCTTCTTCTTCTTCTTCTTCTTCTTCTTCTTCTTCTCTGCTTTGTGTCTCTTGTAATCCCTATTTCTTGTCTTACTCTTCCTGCTGCTTCTCTCACTCCTCTCTGCTCACCGGGTCATCAAGGCACCGCGATAACGCGACTTCTGGTTGTATTTTTCAAAATAAGAGTTTTTAAAACCTTCTCGCTCGTGGGTTTTCAAAGTAAAAGCAACTTTTCCCATCGATGAGACTCGATGTCAACCTGCTCAAATATCTTTACCATTGTTTTGATTCTATCCTGTGGTGGAAAGTAACTAAGTACTTCACATAAGTACAATTTTGAGTTACTTGTACTTTATTCGAGTATTCCCATTGTGCTACTTCATATGTCTACTGCACTTATCTGACTTTACAGATCAGCATGGAAAATATACATATACAAGATAAAATCAGTGTGTAGTTTGTGCCACAGCACTAACAGAGCTGCTGTTCTCATGGTGATGATGCGACACCCCCTGGTGCCACAAACACAAACTGCATCCTGTCACTTTGATAGATTCTAACATTATTTACTTCTGATGGAGGAAAATGACAAAACATTGTTAACACATTCAAAGTAATGATGTTTTTAGATGATGTGACAGAAACTCTCAACAGGTTTTATTAGTTTGAAGGTACATTTAACCATCACCACTTCATGTGTAACCCTAAACCTTCACAGACACTTCAGCTGCTTTCAGTGAAGAAACGTCAAGAAAACTTCAGTGATTGACCCTAAACTGACACTTCAGCTTTCATTGTAACTCTCATTCATCATTTTACAGGAAAAACATGAACTTTTAAAAACATTTTAACCTGTTTATGGTTTTAAACTGATTATCACTAAACTGTCCCATCAGCTGTTAGAGGAAGTGAAGACAAACTGTCCTCTGAACATATGAAAATCTAGTTGGTCCTCACAAAGACACACATACACACAAGCCTGGATAAATAAAGAAGTGAACAGCTGATTATGAAACCAAAGCTACATTTTAACACCATCCTTCATGTACATGAAACCTTCGGGAATAATCAGAAGAGAACCGGTTGGATCACAGATGAACCTGAACCAACACCAGTCTGACCAGCGTCAGTCTCACTGGGACCAGTGACACTGTTACTGGACACATTCTACTTTTCTGCCACATTTCAGAGACAAATGTTGAACCTTCTTCTTCACTTTTAGTTCTTTATTACATTTAATTTCCTTCATTTTCAAATTATGAATGCAGACTTTTACTTGTAATGTAGTATTTCATGGTAGTACTAGTACTTTTCCTAAAGTAGAGGATTTATTTCTTCACATCTGAACATACAATATGTGTGAAAGGTTGTGTTGCAGGAACAGACTGCTGCCACCTGCTGTTCACTCAGAGCATCGCAGCCTGTCAGAGGGAAACAGGAACTTGCTGTTTTTGATCAAATACGTTAAAATAGAAAGAGACTGTAATATAATGCACACAATGAAATCCAGTGGTCTCCATCAGCTCATCCACAGTTGGTTGAATAACCTCCAGCTGCATTTCAACATCACGTGTTACAGTTTTTATTACATTTAATGAATTACAGTGTTTTCATTCAACATCAAGTCTTTCCAGTGTGTCACCATTCAAATCAGTAGAACCAGTTTCTGCATCAGCAGTTTAACTGTGTCCAGCTCGTGTACAAGTTATTGATGACAGATTTATTGCAAAGTATCTTAACATATATCACATCATGTATATAGACTTCACAAAATCCAAAGTCTAGCTGTGACATCACTTCCTGTATATAGTTTAATGAAGGTGCTCCTCACCTCTACTGCATGTTACATTAGCAGCTACTAGCATAATAATCTCCAAGCACCAGTCAGAGGTGCATCATGGGTAATGTAGGTGGCATGTGAGGAATTGAAAGGAGGCTCTGAGGTTCTGCTGCGTCGATGCTTTATTTAATCTGACATTTAGAGGAGTCCTGTGTCCTGTTTTCACTGTTCAAATACAGTGTGACACTAACAGGAAGTGATGCAATATCTGCCGAAGATTTAGTCTGTTTTCTTTCCTGACGAGGAGACGACACTGAACTCAGAGACATGTGATATGTAATAATATAATACTGTGTAATGTAATGTGTCTGCTCGGATTCAGTCTGACACGTTCACCTCCTCAGGTGTGACTTAGGTGACCTCTCAGCCAATCACAGTGCCCGCTGCTGCACCTCTCAGCTTCCTTCTTTACGTCCCAGCTCTTCTCTCTGAGCTGCTGAGTTGATTCCCGCCCCGCTCATCAGACCTCAGGGTTCTCCTGAATCCTCATCTTATTAAAACCTGCAGAGTCAGAAGGAAAGCTTCCTGTTCCCTCTGTCCTTAATTATTCAATCGCTCAGTTCAGTAAATCAAACTCTTTAACTCCTTCTTTGTGGCCTCCATGAAGTCATCCAGTCCGATCTGGTCTTGGACTGAGATTTGTTGAACAGCAGATCTGGGATCTGCAGTGCAATCTTCAGAGTCATTCAGATACTGTTACGGTCTGTTCGTCTGTCTGTCAGCTGTCTGTCTGTCAGCTGTCTGTCTGCCTGTCTAACGTATGATAGATGTGTGATTCAGTGTCTTAAAAATAAAATGGATGTTGAAGAAAAGTTCCACCAGACTTTGCAGAAACTGTCATAGATGTTTCTGAGTGATAAACTTTCTTTTCTGTCAGACATCATATGGCCTCTCCTCCTGCTCCTCCTCCTCCTCCTCCTCCTCCTCCTCGGTCCTCCTGGTGAAAGCGGAGGACAGCTCCTGCAGCAGCAGCTCCTGTGATGGCGTGCAGACTCCCTGCAGCTGCTGCCTCCTCCTCACTGCAGGCTGTTCGGGGGCGTTCAGATCTGGAGAGCTGCAGTCTGCTTCTCCATCACCTCCTCCACTGCTTTCGCCTCTCTTCTCCAGCGTGTCCACGGAGCCACCCGCGGTCCGGACTGAGTCAGGTACGCTCATGTGGTCCACGTGTCCCGTTTCCACAGGAACCAGTCTGAGTGGTGGGTGGTCCGGGACCTCCTGGGTCTCTGCGGTGCTGCTGGACAGGAAGCTGGTCTCCAGAGACTTCAGGACCTGCAGGCCAAAGTCCCCGACCTCCTCGTAGAGTGGCTCAGGGAGGTCCGGAGACTCCGAACGCTCCTCAAACGAGTCCTGCTGCACCTTCATGGGCTGGAGGTGAACAGAGTGAGACACGTCAATACTGGATCAATTCAGCTTCCTCCCAAAGAAAATACTCAGAAAGTACAAAATAAAAGTACAAAATACTCACAAAGTACATCGAGAGAGTCCTTCTGTCATGTAACTTTCTCTGCAGAGAAGAAAGCAGAAAGTCTGATGAATTATTGTGACTCAGTTTATCAGCTGAGTTCAGTTTCATTTAATTTCTCATCTGAACTCTGAGTGGAAACTTATTTTAAATCTCTAAGGACACCGAACTGGCAACCAACAACTGTGATGAGTCCAGAGACTGAAAACAAATGAAATGAAACCTTTATTATCATTCAGTCTAAAACCTGACAGAATGAAGCCAACAGGTGAGACAGGTGGAACGATCACCTGGCTTTTCTTTAATAACCTGCTCAGCTTATAGAAAGATAAAACCAGCGATGGGAAATCCAACAGTAAGAATCTTGATTTATTTATTCACAGTTTCCTTTTATCATCTGTGGTTTTCTTTTCCCGCAGAAACAGATTTCAAGGTATTTTCTAAAACACGTTTTCTCAGGTGAAGAGTAACAGATCAGCCTGACCAGCGTCTGATTGGCCGACAGCATGCTGCTGTTGCTCTCCACCCCTCTGATGGGGACGAGCGGCATCGTGCCGAACTTCTGCTTTGAGATATCTGACGAGGAGTGACGCCTCAGCACTGGAGGACCCGGGTCATCGTTCTGGAAAAGAGAGAGTCAGCAGGAAGCTGTCAGGAGACCTGCAGAGAGCCGAGCATGCTGGGAGTTCAGGTCTAAACATGTTCATTATTATTACACTTTAAGAAACATCTGATCAGTGGAGGAGGTTTAGAGCAGCTGAAGGACTCAGCAGTACTGGTCCTGGTCCTGGTCTTCAGGGAACCAGCTGAAAGACGAGAGAAAATCTGACCTGAGCTTTGAGGAAGCTGGTGATCCAGTCCCACAGTTCAGCCTCACAGCTGCAGCACAGATACCTGAGACGCAGCAGAACGTCAGAATGATCAGAGTCCAGAAACATCTAAATATAACGGTTCTGACTCCTTCAACCTTTGACAGGTGAGTCTGTATGGAGCTGGGATTGATGGGAATGTTGGAATGATGGGGGAATCAGGACCTTTACAGCAGCAGCTGAGCTTGGACTCTTCTGCATCATTGTAAATCAGAAGTGATCAACAGAGAACAGAGATACTTACAGCTGGTGTTTGTCTGACATCACTGTGAACCCCCACCTGCAGGTGGACACACATCAACAGGTAGTGACTCTATGGTACAGATGAGCTCATCAGCTCACAGATCACTGATGACCTCTGACCTCTGGTCAGTCCCAGTTTAAACCCACATATGTACCTGATCTCTGTCTGACCTCTACTGTCACAGCAGGTTGGACGCTCACTCAGGGTCTTTAATGTACACTATCATCATTATCATCGTGGCTGGTTTATTAGATTTTATTGGCGTTTTCACCTGTTTGAACACCTGACAGTCTAATCTCTCTGACAGCTGATTTACTTTGAAGCGTAACTTCTCTGTCTGGTTTCCAGCCTCTACTACAGCCAGCAGTGAAATCACAGAGTACCGGAGTCCACCTGTACACCACTGCAGCCAGGTCAGCGGTGGAACCTCTTTGTGTCTGTCCCAGCAGCTCTGACGACACGTCGCTGGCAGCAGTGTTATTAATATTTATGTTTCCTCTAATTCAACTATTCAGACTCTATTAACTCAACTATGATAACTGTGACTCTGCTGAAGATCTTATTTTACTGATGACGCATAAACGAGCAGAACAGGCGGTCTTACAAGCTGATTTAGGGGCGTCGACTATACTAATGAGCAGGTCTCCAGGAACCAATATCAGTAATGTTGATGTTACCCTTCTTATAAAGCAGCCAAACAGGTCTGTGTGTGAGAGCTGGGAGGTGCAGGTTACCTGGTTGGAGCTTTCAGCTTCCTGCGGATGCCGATGTAGATCTTCATGGACTTCAGAGACCATTCCTTCTCTGGTTTGATGCTCTGGACAACAAACCAGAGCAGTCAGGAGAACGCAGTATGACAGAGTTACTGGCTCACACAGAGACCTGGGTCTTACTTAGCGGTACCTTCTTGTCTTTGAGCAGCAGAAGTTTGTGGTCTCTGATCTGGAACGTTCTCTCCTGGAACTTGTTCCCCTGAAGGAGCTTCGGAGGTTCCTCACGACACTTCAACAGGCCGATCTTCATGATCTCACTCTTATAGGCTGAACAGACAGGCAGGCAGATATTTACGTCAGTGGTGAAAAAGGAGTCAAATATCACAACGCAGGTTTAATATTTGGGGTATAGTTGTGTGTGTTCAGTGTTGTGTGTGTCCAGTGCTGTGTGTGTGTGTTGGACCTACAGGTGAGGATGTTGATGCCTTCTCCTTTAGGAACTCTCTTCACCACCAGGTAGGCTGAGCTTGGGTCGGCCATCTTGCACCACTGCAGAGCCTGTTCCAGGACTTTCTCTTTGGGGTGTAACGGGCGCTCTGACAACAACAACAACAACAACAACAACAACAACAGCAACTACTGTCAGGTAGGAGAGTAAAATCTCCCAGGTACCCTGAACACATCTGTCCAGAGAGAGACAGGTGTTAATCTAAACTCAGCCCAGGTGTGTCAGAGAGAGAGAGACAGGTGTTGTCCTGCTGACTCACCCAGCTGTCCATCCTCGATGGCCTCGAACGTCATCCAGACGTCTTTGTCTCCAGCTGGGACGTTCCTCATGAACAACACCTGATTGGTCAGCTCCTCGGCACACATGGTGGGAGACACCTGCAGGTGTCAAATGCCACACAAACTGTTACACATGAAAATTCACTTCCTGCTTCTCCCAGCATGCACTGGGTGAGACAGGCCACATCAGATCCCTGACATCATGTCAGTCAGCTGTTAGCAGCAGTTCAGTCTGTTTGTAATAACAGTATCAGCCTCATTTACAAAAGATCAATAGATTAGTTATAATAGTATTGATGAGTGATATTCAGCATGCAGACATACTTTGAGAGTGATGCAGCAGTCTGGAATCTTCATCTCCAGGTAGACTTCAATGATCAGATCACCGGCCTGAGACAGCTGCACACAAGAACCGTCATCAATACCATGTGAAGCACCTCAGAGCTAACGTATCAATACCTAACCTGTGGTAACACCAATTACCAAACTTATTAGTAACATATTATTAACTTAGCATCAATTTATTACAAACGTATCAACTAATCACTCATTTAAAATTCGTTAAATCAAGTTATTACAAACTTTCTAATTGATTAGACTTATAAGTGATTACTAACACTTTCGGACCAGAATCACTAAAAGTAATGATCTGAACGCAGCCAGTCGACATAGATTTTATTGCTGTTTAAAGGGTTTCCAGTAGGCAGCAGGGTACCTGAGTGTCCTTCCAGGTGGTGATGAGGCTGATTTCCAGCTCGATCTGAGTCTGATGCTCCTCGTCGATCTGAAACAGGATCAGAAGTTTGAGTTTGTTCAGGTTTTAGGACACCAAGGAAAAGAACTCGAGTGCCTCTCAGAGTCGTACTCACATCAAAGACGTGTAGGTAGTTGTCTATCAGATCCTCTACAATCTTCACCTCGTGTTCTCCTTTCCCATCAGTCTGGAACAGACTGGGAGCGAACAGCAGAGACAGGTTCTTAGTGCACATCTGGTTCAGATCTGCACACTTCTGGACCCTGAGGGAGGAAGGACATGGCTTTAATTAACAGGGCTGAACAACACGACTGCTGATGAGCTGCTGCTGCTAAGCTAACGTGGAGCCTGTAACCTATGGGCTGTCACAGGGTGTTTGTTCTGATATATATTGATTAGTGGTTGTTAGTGTCAGCTCACCTGTACAGGTGACTGATGAGGGCAGCCAGAGTGGTCCGGTTGACTCGAGGAAGACTCCGGATGATCTCTTTGTAGCGGTCCAACCTCAGACTCTTCTGAGGGATTTCTGAAGATGAAAACAGGACAGACTTTAACCCCAGAGATCTGAAAACATACTGAACATCAGCTGGATATCTCAGGAGGTTTTCTATCTTATGAGAATAGCTTAAAAACCTGAAGCTGTTTCAGAAAGTGACTTCTTGTTTCTGTGTGGGGGCTGTAAAACCTGGTGAAATACTCCGGATTTAATCTGTTTTACACTTTCACATACATTAAAAGGGCGTTTCGCTGGTTTTAGACATTAAGCTCAGTTAACTCGTTATGGTGAGTCCTGCTCCGCTTTGCCTTATCAATCCAACAACTTATTGGAAGCGTTATAGTAAATCACTGCAGCACCACTTTAAGAAAAGTCTAGTTTAGATTTAATAGAGCTAATCACTAATCTAATGTCTTTCAGATCCACTTATCTGAAAGTGATCAGCATCACCTGAAAACTCTGGACTGACTTCAGGACCTGGAATCTGGTCTAAAGTAAAGTGGACTCACTGGCGGCGTCTTGCCACAGCAGGTGGAGGTCAGCCATGAAGATGGGGTCGTCGACCTCTCTGAAGAACCTTTTCAGGACGTCCGTCACATCCTCGATGAAGTGATCTCCGATTCGCAGTTTGACGTTTCGAGCGTCTTTACGAAACTCTTCCATCAGGAGTTTGATTCTGGATTTGGCCCCGTTCTTCCTGTAGATCCCCTCGTGGCCCAGACCTACAGAACATGCTCAGAGCGTCACTCAGGTGCACAGTGAGGGCTTTAATGCAGCAGATTTTTTGAGACATCAGGGCCAGAGCGAAGAAGCTGAGCCGAAGGAGCTTTACAGACTCTGTCTCATCAACTCACTATCAGTGATGATGCTGAACGCTGATCTGGTATCAGCCAGAAGTCCTTACACATAGCTTCTTCTGTAATGTCATTATAAAACCAGTGTTTATGATTTCAGTCACTGCAGACTGTTACGTAGTAAAGCTTATGCTGATACTACAACTTCCACTTCCTGCACGTACTTCACAATAAATGCATTTTGATGAGCAGGAAGTGGCAGGCCTTTACTGTGAAACCCCAAACTGAGCACATGGGAGATGTTTCCCCTCAAGGCCTTCTGCCAGGAAGCCTATCTGACGCGTGGTTAACGTTGGTTAGGCAACTTATTATTTTAACCCAAACCATAATCTTTTCCTGAACCTAAGGGTTAAAAGTGGGTTAAAGTTGTGAAACGGTCGCAGTTTGGTTTTCTAAGCCTTTTGGTAGGAAGTGCTTTTCAAACGTTGCATTGACAAAATACATTTTATTACATGAAGAGAACAACTCAGAAAACTACACTGGACCCTCCTTTACCAAAGGACAGGAGGTAATTCCGTCCCACAATTCCTTGCGGCAGCAACATAAAGCGACCGCACAGACCCACGTCAGTATCTTGATTACGTAGCCTTGTGTGAGTGCAGTGGGGTTCTGTCTTTTCCATCGAGGTCACGTCACAGAAATGTGTTTAAAGATAGAGGACACCATTTTGTTGACCTGGTATTGTACCAGTACTCGGTATTGGCCAATCCCAGCAGAGAGTACCGTACTGCAGAGAAGGTGACGATTCTCTTTGACTTGATGTTCTTATAAAACATGTTTATCATTAGAGGTTGAAGTTGTGGACACATCTCATCACTTTCTACTGACAGTCCCAACAGGTCACTCCCACATGTTCCTCATCTTCCTCACCGTACTGAGTGATGAAGGCGATGCAGCTGTCCACGATGATGGGGATGTCGTTCCTGCTCAGCTGCTGTTCCCTCAGAGTATTTCCTTTCCCGCCGGCCGCTCGCTGGATGTCTGCGTACCACAAAGAGAAGTCTGTCCGTCCAATCCCCTGCAGGTGGAGGGTCCTGACGGAGAGAGGACACAGCATGATGAAGGACAAGAGGAACAAGACCAAACCAAGTGCAGAGGAACTCTTCATCTCACCTTCCTTTCTCTACTAACACCAGGATGTCTTTCTTCTCGTGGTTCTCAGTCTCAGAGGCAATACCTTAAACACAAACACAGACTGTTTTATCTAAATCAATCAGACAGTCAGACAGGGTGTATTTGTACACCAGGACCAGGACTGACTGAGCTCCTGCAGACGGTTCAGGTTGATGATGTCCTCCGCTGCGCCGTCCTTTTGGGGACAAATGAAGAGGTTGGACTTCTGTAGGACGAAGTAGGCTTCCTTCCACTGTTGAGGGTCCAGCATGGCTCGGTACCGCAGTAGACCGACCCGCTCAAACTCCCGAGTCAACAGGCAGTGACAGCTGAGGGGGGTCGCAGCCTGATGGGGACGGACAGGACGATCAGTAAAGAGTAAAACTTCACATCACACAGGACACTTGAATAAAACAGCACAGAATAAGTTTCACATATCCATCAGACTATTGGGAGGACAAAACCAGAATATAAAGCCTACGTTCACAACTTTAAGTCAAAGTTTCTACTGCACCTACTTTCATGCACATCCTCTAAACGTGCCACGAAATCCTTAAAACTCTTTTATCAAATATGGAATTCATTCTGGTGAAAAACCAGTTGAGGAAGGCCTGAGGATACCAAAACCCTTATCATGTTATCGTCATTCAGTTTGACACAGTGAGTTAGTGATCCCCCAGGACGTGGCCCTCCCTGGTTCTCCGTGAACGGTCTTCATGTGGCCCCTGATGGTGAAGCCTCACTGGATTTTGCTTCCTGTTCATTTCTGTGTGGAACTTGATTGAACTTCTACTCTTGAAATCTTGAAAGCTCGCCAAAGTCCAGCCAATCAGAGGGATGGGGCGGGTATATGTGAGTGTGAGAACAGTGACAGAGAATAATGACAGTTAGCTGTTAAACACTACTTCACTACTCGTGCACCTCCAGAAAAGACGCCACACCTTATATCAGGACTATTAGGGAATATCAGGACTCATCTTCAGTCCTTCTTCCTTCTGCCCCCCTTTCGGCTTAACAGTCAGTTACAGGTGAGTGGTCACTCTTTCTTGTGTAGGGCCAGGTATGAACGGGGGATTCTAGGGAACTGCGTATAAGAGGAACACTGAAATCCTTTGAGACTTTGAAGAAGGCATTTGTTCTCCCTCAGAATGAACTCTGGAGGTATTTACACCTCAGACAAGGTGAGCTTTGGATCTGCTCAGAGACAAGTCCAGGATCTATAATGAAGCATCACATTTATGCTTTTCATTATAGAACCCATCATTTAAAAAGAAGTCCACTTTGCAGTTAGTACAGTATGTTCAGACAGAGAGTCGGAGCGTCACACCTTCCCGATGGCTTTGGTCCAGCTGTGCAGAGCGTCGGCCGTCTCCAGACCAAACTGATAAAGTTTCTCTGAAGTCAAATACAACTCGAAGGTGTAACGAAACCTGAGAGGACAAGAGACAGAGACAGAGAGAGAGAGAGACAGAGCTTCAGCTGATATTTAACCTTAAAGAATCCTTTTTATAATAATCACAGTAAAGCGGGTGTGAACCTGTCGATGAAGCCGTTGTTGTTGTTGGAGGAGTTGGGTCGACTGATGCCCAAACACACAATGTCTTTAACGCTGATCTGCATGCAGGGATCAGCTGATCGATCAGACTCGTAGAAGAGCAGAGACTGATCCACCAAACACCAGAACTTCTGGAAGTCTGACGACAAGACCAGGAAACATTTAAGAGTTACCTGGAAATGTTCCTAAACACCTGGTGGGTCTATGATCTGGTTCTGCACACACACCTTCCCGTGTCTTTCTGGCCAGCGTTCCTCTGTGGACGGAGCCGGACTTGTAGAGGAACCCAGAGTGAAGGACGGGCTGCATGATCTCATCGTACACACTGGAGTCTGATGGAAAAGACAAGAAGATTCAACTAAACTACACACACACACAGACAGATGACCTGCTCACGACTGTGTGAGGTTCAGATCACAGTAGATCACAGACCTGACGCGGTGCAGTGATCCAGCAGGTGATGATGTCGTTGGCAGCCATTGGAGTCGTTGGCGAGATGAGCTGACTCCGCCTCTGAGAAAATCTGAGTGACCGTTTTCAGGAGAGTCTGTTCAGAGACCGCCGAGCACAAGACCTGTTCATGAGAGAGAGACAGGCAGACAGACAGGCAGACAGATTGAGAGAGAGAAAGAGACAGGCAGAGAGACAGACACTAACATCTCTGTGGTCTCTCTGACTCCAGGTCAGCTCTGATTAAACCCTCTGAGCTCCTGGACTGTCTCTCAGACTCCATCAGGTTTCTTTAAAATCCCTCTGTCCCTGAACACAACCTGAGAGCTGACAGCTAACATTAGAAACACACAGTGAGAACTCACAAGAAGCAAAGTCTTTACACATGGTAAAGACTTTGCTTCTTGTGAGTTCTCATGTTAAAAACGTCCTGATTTAAATCTTTTGTTCTGGTGGAGATCTGAAGACTGAAACCAGTCCTTGTCAGCGAACCCCCCCTGCTGTTGTTCAGACCTTGAGCAGCTCCTCCTGGCTGCTGAACGCCGGGTGGTTCAGGCGGTACCGTCCCTCTCTGTATTTCTGGGTGATGAACTCTCTTCTCTGCTCAGGCGAGGCGTCGCAGTCCAATTCCGCCGACACAGGCAGCCGAGCCCCCCAGAACTCATTGGCTCGGTCGTTTCCCAGCATGATGAACAGCTGACCCACACAAACAAACAAGCAAGCAAATAAACACAACGACGCAGGTCTGAACCGAGGTCCAGGACTACAGATCCAAACACAGGAGCTGGATCTCAAACTGTTTCTTTTCAAATGACAAGGGCTACGTATGTAACCGCAGTTCTATGAATCCTGGACGACCACACTGCAGTGAGAACAGCTGGTCTCACTGGTTCGGGTGATGGACTGGGTCTGGTCTCACCTGGACAATCTCGTTGCTCCACACGCTGGTGTCCAGCTTCAGACTCTGAACCTTCGAGATCATCGTCCCCAGACCTCTGTGCTGCCCTGCACACACAAACACACACAAACACACAAACACACACACCCAACGTGTAAGTGTCTGGCCGGGGGGGGGGCC
>JAVQJF010067734.1:0-68713 GCA_036023855.1 Gadopsis marmoratus
CTGACACTCACCTGCGAAGACCCACCCTGAGCTGTCATTCTATAAATCAAAACAGAAGAGAATATGAGGAATCAATGCACAGAGTTTAGTATGAGGGTGTCTTTGATGACTGGATAGCAAGCTAACGTGACAGTGTTAGCAAGCTAACCGAACTAAGAAGCCAATATAATCAAAAGTATAATGGTGGGTGACATCAGAAGACATACCTTAAACATCAGGTAGAAGCTCGATGCAAATGGAACAACGAGACGAAGCTGGAGGCTTTTTTTTTCTTCATCATTTGGGTGCCAAGACAGGCAGTCGGCATCCATGACGTTGTATTACTGCCACCTTCAGGTGACTCCTGGTGCTGTACAAGTACACAAATCACTTTTTCTCCACATTCACTGAGATATTTGAATTTGAGGTGTAACTGCTGTGTTGTTTGTGGGAGAGAAAAAAAGTAACTTTTTACCCTTGATTAATTATACAGTATACCAAAGAAAGACATGACAATGTGTTCATGTTCTGGTATATGTATTAGGTTTCAATAACTGTTAATTTCTCCTTTTTGGGTACAGATTTACAGACATACCATTTTGAATCCAACCTATCATTTTTTTTTCTAAAAACATTTATACATAATTGCCTTCAGGTTTTAAAATATACATATTTCCTTCCTGTATTTACAGAATACCAACCCAACGTCATTTGTGGGTTGCAATGAAACATTGTATAAAACAAAAAGGTCAGGGAAACTGATGAAAGACAAAACATGGATCAACAGATAACTTCTATAACAGTCACAGGTGGTTATTGTGCTTTTTTTTTTCCCCGGAGGAACTGTCCAAACTTGAATATCTGCTCAGACATCAGCAGAAGGAAGGAATTCCCTCTCTCTCTAAATGTAGTGCTGTCTTTGTCCCAGAGAGCAGGTCAGAATGAAGAGGGGGGGGCTGGAATTGTATGAGAACAACGAAAAAAATAATTTTTAAACCCTACCTGACCCAGATTTTATGGTTTTTCCGACGTTTATCACATCATTAAAAGAAACAGGTTACACAGAGTTCAGAATCTGTTTTTGAAATTACCCATAAATCCACAATCACTGTCGGAATTTCACTTCCTGATAAAGTGGGGAGAGAAACTCGTCAATATCCACTGATAAAGTGTAAAACAGTCAGTGGATTCCTTCCGTTCACTTCTCCTGTCCTGTAGACACTGACACACCACAAAGAAACTGTGCTCTCAAATGAATGACAATGAAACCTTTATCTGTCTAACAATTCTCAAAGAAACATATCTGGACCGGCAATGGCTTTTGCTGCGCTGAGTCAGTATAGTAAAGAAATAGGTGGTGAGTTGACATAGGGAAATAAATCAAAAACCAAGGAGTTTGTAATTTACTAAGAGGGTCCCTGTGCCTGTTGGATGAGAGGATGAACTACTACCATGACACATACAGTACTGGAGGTTAGGCATGGTCACCTGACATGGCTGAGTAGTTGAACATGAGTACATTCTGCACAGGGCTTTTTGGGTGTGGAGGTGGGGCAGAAAACAGGGTTGATGGATGCTGGCGTCAAGTCCAAAGGTCACCGACCGACTGGCCCGGCCCTCAGCTGCCATCGCACATCGTCCCATAACAGAGCTCAGCTGGTATTTGGCATCTGCCCAGTGTGATCGTGTCCCAGTCACGCTCAGCCGCTCTGAATGTACTTCTTGATGACCACACAGCCGTGTCTGAAGAGCGGGCAGGGCAGGGACTGCAGGAGCGTCCAAGTGTTGGTGCAAGGGTCGAAGGTCTCCATGTTGCTGAGGGCGGGACCCTCGCTGCTCACGATGCCTCCCGTGGTGTAGATCTTCCCGTCCAGGATCACAGCGCTGCAAAGGCAGACACCGAATTTTATTTTGGTCAGATATCTTCCTTATAAGTTATAATTTTTAAAGTAATAGTGGCACATTTTAGAAAATATGTGTATACACTTTCAGGTGGAGAGTTAGATGAGAAGATCGATAACACTCTCATATTTGTCTGTTAAATGTAAAGCCAGTTAGCTTAGCACAAAGACTCTAAAGTGAATATGCATATTTCCCTACCGTGTTTTTGATATTGTTGGTGTGCATGTTTTCAGCAATAGCCATTCAGTGTATTTACTATGTGTAATTACTTCTCTAAATAGTATTTAGTTAGTTGTTAGTGGCGGAGTGATATTATACCTATGCATGGGGTATTCACAGGAAACAATGCACGCTTGTAAGCCAGCATTACGGTTTGTAGTTTTATCTGACTGATATCAGCCTCACCATATCAGAGCTGTATTACTGCTAATGCTAACCCAACAGTTCCTATTGCTGCTGCACATTAAAAGCACTGACTGTTGGGAACAAATAATAATTAGATAATCTTTGTCAGGGAGATAAGCAGGTGCGAGCTAATGTGGCTTTGGTATTAGAGATCTATGACTCACGGCAGCAGGAATTTTGCTCTTATTGTGAATTGTGATCAGACAACAAATCCAGACAGAAGACAACTAAACATGCTGATTGTCGCGCTGTGGGGGGGCCATGCCTGAGATTGCTTAACATTACTCACACATGCTCTTGACATGCCCAGCAAGGCTACTTTGTAAGGTAGGAAAAAAACATTCCCTCGAGGGCGAGAGAGAACGAATGAAAACGCAAATACAGTATCTGTACAAATGTGCTCATTTGATATGAGAAACAGAAACAGGAGTTTGTGTGCGTAGAGGATTAAAACTTGGGCTGTAAGCTGATTAGGGCTTTGGAACGATCTGCATTTACATAAGGTGCACGCTCAAGCACACACATGCATACACACAGCGCAAACAACATGCAGTCCTATTGCACAAAGTCGCAGCACTGTTGGGACTGAAAAAGATGATTACATAAAGCCTAAATCTACTCAGAGAGAAAGCACAGCTGATCCAAAATGGAGAGAGTGCAGGGGCAAAGCCTGGAGCCGCTCGTCCTGATAAACAGAGGGGCGGTGCAGGCCTGCTGAGGGCCGGACGCAGCGAGGGGAGAATATCAGCTCTCCTGCACGATGACCTGCTAGACTTCATCTTCTGTGCAGGAGCACGCACTGCAGATAGTGCTGGTTCTGAGTATTTGTGTGTTTCTCTGCTTTTGGCAGCTCTGGGTGTTTGTTGTTCTCCCTCCTTCCCCGAATCTTTTCCTCTCTGGTGTCAGACTTAGTTAAATGTAGCAGAACAGCTGCCTGGCGTGTGCTGGTGCAGCTTATCAATAACTCTGACAACATGATTTATGTTATACATTCTGCACATAAGATCACTGTCTGTAATTGCTTCCCAAATGTATTTCGTGCATGCTCTTTCTTCCTCAGCTTCTGCAAAAAAAAAAGAAAAGAAAAAAAAAGGGACTTGGGCCCAGAAAACAGTGGGTTCATTACCTAGCAAACTCCACACCTCAGTGGCTCGAGCTGGATATTAGGATGTGATCCAACTGTTATTAATTTTCATTTATCTCCAACCATTATCCGTTATAGCAGTATGGTTAATGAATGAATGAATGAATTATCCGTTATAGACATTATGTATCCACAAATAGTATAAAAGTTAGAAGTGTGGGCTGCTGTGTCTTGGTTTGCTTAGAGCACAAACATTCCACTCACCTATGCAAAAGAAAAATACAAATGACTCATGTCACAGTATTAACTCAGGATCAAATAGAGCAATTAAATGCTTTGAAAGAAAGTTGATTGAATCAAGCAGAGTCTGCCAATCGAACGGATGGGTCTTGTTTCTCTCAGCATGACAGACAGCGACATTACTGATCAAGCAATTTGAAAAAGAAAAAGAAACAAAATAAAAATCAAGCCTATGAATTAGAAAGCATTTTCTTCTACTAAGGGAGAAGCTTCACAACCTGAACACAACATGTTGGAAACACCGTCATCCCACAACTGGCTTTGTTCAAGTTTTAATTAACTGGCCTGAATACATTTTCCCTGAGCAACCGTTTACCTGTGTTATGACACAAAGACTGTCAGATTACTAACAAGCTTGAATTTTAAAGGTTTTTGAGGCTGTGTAATGTGTTTTTGAAGCTTCACACAAAACAAACGTGCAATTTCAGCTTTTGAAAAGTCTTTAACATTCCACACTGGGGACTTAACTCACATGTGGCACGGCTACGTTAATAATCTCCTACCTGCAGAACTGCCGAGAGTGATTCATGTTGGGACCAGCCTTGATGTTGCCTTTGTCTGGGTCGTAGATAGTGGTGGCTCGAGCGTAGGCTCCTCCCAGGATGAATATAAAACCGTTGAGACTCACTGCAGGGGCGTATTTGTTATCTAAAGATATGAGAGGAAGAGAGAGAGCGAGATTTTTGTTAAAGAAAACACAGAGCTATTGTTTTAATGTCATTCTCACACAGGCAGTAGAAATTTCCATTCAGTATAATGGCATCAATTTGTTTTTCTCCCCGCGGTCCCCAGCCCACATGCAAAAATCATCATCAACATTCTCCTTATCACTTTACAGATGTGCCATTCTCAAGATTGCTTCGAAAAAGAAAAAAAAAAGGAATGGATGGCAAACCAGTGAAAAAGCGGAGTTCATAAATCACTGTGGCTTTATTGGGTATTGCTCCAAAATATGTTGGGTCTTGGCAGCAATATAAAAGAGTTACCTAAGTCCCAATAATTCACAATTGCATTACACCCTCTGGCACAGCCATAGATTCACAAAGAAAAAAATAGATAAAGATACTGTGCCCATGTATTGGAAATACACGAGTGAACAGGTGGGATACTGCATACTGTGCATGCCGTATAATTCACTCTCATACGGTATATAGCACATTAGGAAAACAGAGGATCTAAAGCAGCACCGCTGTAGAATTATAGATGATGGGAAACAGAATGAAACAGTGGTTTGTGCAGAACGATGCCATTGGAAACCTGCAGCCTGCTGTGTGGGAAGAGGAAGTGTATTTCAAACTCAGAGCAATTTCTCTTGAGCAGACTGCAGCTGGCCAATTTACAAGCAGCATGAATAATGCACCGACACTTGGCCGTGAGCCACCGTCCTTGCTGTTTTCTGCCACAATGGACAGACATCCCTCATTGGAGATGGGGCAACAGGAGGAGTAACGTCTGACGCCTTAATAATGGTGGTGGATGCCCTAAAAGCTTCTCTCATTGAACCACCTCCCCCTATTCTCCGCCTTTTCCCCAGCTGCTGAGAGGAGTCCGACATGTTTAATTAACAGGTCGCCTCTGGAGGCGAGAGGTGCTTCTGCTGCTCCTCAGACTGACAGTCTGAATGAGCTGCACTGCCTTGTGTTTTCAGTGACTACACTTCAGCTCATAATGTTCTGCAACACATGCGACTGACTAGGTGCCAGATGCATAAAACTCTGTGTGGATTCACGTACCAAGACAGAAGATGCATACGCATTCTTTTCAGCAGATTTATACAGCCGCATGTACGCATTGGTTGCGTTTTATAAATCTCAATCATTGTGGAACCGGGTGCACATGCACAAGCCTCAGTTCCACTCCCACAGTTAGTCAGAAATGAATTTAGAAACGCCCTTAAGCATGCGTTCTCTTGTGCCCTCTCCACCACTCATTAGACCTGTCAATGAGAAGAACAGCAAAAATAAATAAATTTCCACCACTGTGTCACATCTGTGAAGACCTCCGACAGCATCAGAACAGCTGTCACTACGCACAGCTGTGGCTATTTATAGCTCCCATACCACTCATTCATCACATGAACCTAAAAACCATGGTTGCACTGATATCTCGATCATCATAATTAAATGTCAGAAGGATGATCAATGATTCATTTATAGCACTTTATAGCACAAAGTGCTTCACAGTTCAGGATAACATGAAAAGATCATTAACTGGGAAATAATGGTAACAGTGAAAAAGAATAATACATTTCAACACTATATAAATAAAAATAAATGAAAATTAAGTTTATAAATGCGCATTTGATTGCCATTTTACAGAACGCTGTGTAGACTGCAAAAATAAAAACATAGTGAAATATTCCATTAAGTTCACGTCTCTCACTTTATATTTAATTCCCTGCTGCAGCTGGATCTACAAAACAGTATGTGTGAGTTGCACACATTCTCCTTTTATAAATACCAGTTTATTTGGGAAATGTATGCACGCGTTTTGTGGCCCTAGGAGTCTACAGTCATGCTAGCAGCTCTGTGAGGCAGTACTTATGCACAGCAATGCTTTGAACTAAATGCCTCTGTCTGCATACTAACGTGCTCACAATGACAACGCTAACATGCCGATATAAAGCAGGTACAAGGCTCCAAGTTACAATGTTCGCCATCTTATTTTCACGTGTTAGCAATTAGTTAGCATCCAGCTGAGGCTGATGGGAATTTAGTCATAAACCAAGTGTTGACCTGATGATGGTGCTGGAAGAAAAGTCAGGATCACAAAAAATACTACAATTCATCTTGAGGGGGACGTAAAAGTCTGTATTCCGTTTTTAATCCATCCAATAGTTGTCCAGATATAACCTTATTGGGACACTAAAGGACAAGTCAGGGCAACACCAAAGCAATTCATGACTCATCCTCTTGGGACTATGAATGTCTGTACAAAATGTGACAGAGAGACATTGACATCCATGCTGTTATCATGGCAAAGAAAGCACTTAACTTCTGCCTCTGAATGATTTTGTGCAGTTGTTTCATGTGTTATATGACCACATTGCAGTCGTTTACACACACTGAAACCCAGGCTGAACCACCGCTGCAACCATCTGAGGCGTCGGCTTCAATTTCTGCCCTTGAGAAACAAGTTGCCATTGATTGGTCCTCCTCACATTCTGCCTGACGTGTTTATTTTCTTCTTTTACCTTCCTCATCTCATTGATATGCCAGTCTGCCAGCCTGACAGTCTTTCCGAGCATGTGTGTGTGTGTGTGTGTGTGTGTGTGTGTGCGCCAGCGTAAGCGTGTGTACATGATGTTTTGTGTTAGGTCCCATAAACACAGAACACTCATTTCTCTCTGCTCGGTGCCTGAGGCAGAATAATAACAGGATGCTCTCAAAGGAAAAACCTTTCTCTCTTTTCTTTCCTCACAGAATCTCACCATCGCTTCCTGCCGCTGTCTCTCGTGGACTCACAGTAAGCAGCGGGTTTGAGTGCTCGGAGAAGTACCAGGCAAGTATATCGCACTCTCATTTGGTGAGCCTCAAAGGACTGTTGTCGGGGTCCAACATCTATCCACTGCTTTGCTTTTGCTGTTATTCCCTGGCCTTTGACACGGAAAACCAGCCGCAAGTCTGTGTCGGCTGAAAACCTAGACGAACCTTGCTGTTCTTAAAAGACAGTGGATTTTGTCTGGTTTCAGAGCTCTGAGGTTAGACAACTCAGCCAAGAATCCACAACTGACCACATTGTACATAAAAAATGAATAAAGGCAAGGCAAACAAGGTTTTAACACGGCAGCAGTGATAGAAGTACAGCTGTGCCTGCAGGGCAACACGGGCTGACGCAGCCTCTCACACTCTGATAAAACAGCTTAGTCACCGAGTCTGGGACACCTCGAGCTGGGGTCAAGGACAGCAAACAAGTGCTCTAACACAGCTATAATGAAATGTGTGGATGCTGCCTAAACAAACACCTTGTTGTTCCCTCGCATCCTTTCCTATCTGATTCCTGCATCAACACAGCACGTATCTGATTGTAGAAAACCGGAACACAACCACAGCGATAACACACACACACACAAATGTATCACAATTCACTCAATTATGCCAATACTGCATATTGTACACATCAGATTAGACTGCTCTCTCTCTGATAAAGACTCCCAAAACAGCAGTCGTCATCACAAAGCCGCAGTGACATAGTGACATGGAACGGTGCGGTCAGTCACAGGCGGAGGGAGAACATAAACAAGGAATAAATGAAAGATGGAGGGCGAGGTGCTGGGTGTCCTCTCCAGCTTCCTGTGCCCCACCGGAGAGCGTGAGGGAGCAGGAGGAAATAGGACAAAGCAGCTTCGGTTCTTGCTGCCAGACGCTTAGATAAGATTACAGCAAGGTAATTGGAGCAGCAAAAACCTTTCTTTTTTAAACACAGTGTCCTTATTATGTGGTGTGAGGAGAAGAAGAGCAGCCTTTGAAATGATGGGCCAAAACAGCAGAGCGAGCCAAAGAGAATGATGTACTTCAATATAATGGAGAATAGGTGGTGGTGGGCGGGCATATGCCTCCAATTAGGTAGCTATGAAAACACTCCATCTTCTCCACCTTTCTCGCTATCCCTCCTCCAAAATGGTGCATTCAATTGCCGTGCCCATTCAGCTGATACGTCACTGCGCGAGTAATTGTTCTGCTGTCGATTTCCCGATAGAGCAGTCTGAGCGCAGTGCTTCTGCTTCTCTCCGGCCCCTGGAGAAGTCCAGTCGATCAGCAGGGGATGCACGCCGAGTGATTATTTGTGTGTGTGTTTCCATGTGGACGTGCCTGGGAGGATGTGCGATAGTCGGGGACTTTTTAAATATGTTTTTAAAGGGTCGCTTTACCCAAATGATGAAAAAGCACATTGTCTCAGGCGTGCGGCACGGTGGTGCAGTTAGCACTGTCGCCTCACAGCAAGAGGGTCGGCTGGGGCCCCTCTGTGTGGAGTTTGTTCCTGTGTGCACGCGGGTTCTCTTCGGGTGCTCCGGCTTCCTCCCACCATCCAAAGATTAGGTTAAATGATGATTCTAGATTGCCCATAGATGTGACTGTCTCTATTTGATTGACTGGCGACCAGTCCAGGGTGTACCCCGCCTCTCGCCCAATGTCAGCTAGGATCAGCTCCAGCCCACCCTCTGAGGATAAGCAGTATAGATGATGGATGGATTTTCTCACTTACATTTGAATCAAAATCACAGTTTAACGTTATAGTGGAATAGAGGTTAGTATAGGCCACAAACCAAAGTATTGAACAAAAATACAAAACACCTTTTCTTTTTGACAGCACTGTTTCTTATTAAAGATTGACATCTACTATGTTCAGAAACATGAGGGAGAAGACTGTCTGGTTGAGCAAGAATTAATTTTAAACAAAGTCTTTGATGGGGTGGAGGCAGAGATGGTTAGAGAGAGAGAGATGGTTATTGGGGTGAACTGACCTTTTAAGGAAAGCAATGAGGCTTCAGAAATAGTTTACTGCATATGAGGGGACTCAATTATGTTCCCATGTTTCAGTACATACCGCTCAGTAGACAGATATACTGAAGACAAAGGGAAGATATATATGGACGAAGCTGCAGAGACACCACGCATCCCAATAGACTTGTTGAAGAGACTATTTTTGGCACGAGTAATATTATTTTTCACTCTGCAAGAGATAGGAAGTCAGTCCTGATAAGTGTTTGTGAAATCCATTTGCAGTTCATGCGGGAGATGGTCCATGCAGAGGGAACGCACACACCCCACAAGCACACACACACACACACACACACACACAGATGCACAGTCGCAGAAAACGCACACACACAACTGTATTTGTGTCAGTCGATAAGACGTTGCTGAGAGACAGCAAGAGACGGGGGGGTTGGGGGGGGGGGCGCACAGAGGGGGAGACAGAAAGAGTGGGGTGAGAGAGAGTGATGAACAGAGAGATTAGGGAGGGAGAGCGACGGAGGGAGGCAGAGGGTTGAACGAGAAGCGCTCCCCACCGGCTCACTAAAATCATCGCCGGCCCAATTTCACAGGAAGCACTAAACCCGTCCATTATCTCCTGGCTCGTTGGCTGTCAGACGGAGGCTCATCTACACCCTGACAGATGACGGTCTGTCTGTCTGCGTCTGTCCTTAAAACACACACACACACACACACACACACACGTGGTGTAACCTCCCAGCTCGTTACATAATTCATGCGCTGTGTACCTGTGCCCCCGGGGGGATGTATACTTAATACGAGGTAAGGAGAGGTTGCGAGTGTCTGCATGTGTGTGCACATGCGTGTTTCTCACTAGACTTTTCTCTCATTTCTCCTCTGCCAGCTGCTCTGCCAGCCCTTTAACACCATTCATCTCTTGCCTCAAACATCCGCGTTACATAATCAGAATCTCACAGTAGTCTCGCTCTGAAAAGGCACTAATAACAGAGAGCAACTTTCTGGGCAACAGTGCTGAGGGAAGTGCCTCTGCGCTGGAACAACTTCTTGTCAGGAAACATTTGAATTCAAATACATTTTTGACCCTGTCTTTCTCTCTGATGCATGCTGCTCTGAGGGTTGCCTGCAGCAACAGAATGCCACCATTTGAGATAATAATTCTCTTTTTTTAAAAGCAGCATTTGGACAGCTCTTTGCACTGAGAATCCATCATGTGCCAACATCTTCAATGGGGTAATCCAGCATCAAATATAGATTTTTTAATTGTGTGCAAAATGTATTAAATTGAACACAAACAGATCTTTTTTGTTTCAAAAATAGCTGAGCATTTTGGGAAATATGCTAATTTGGTTTCAGGCAGAGAGTTAAATAAGATCTAACATTGATACCACTCTCATATATGTCCGTTAAATATAAGGCAACAACCAGCAGCTGGTTAGGATAGTTTAGGATAAAGGCTGGAATCAGGGTGAAACAGCCAGCACTGGCTCTGTCCAAAGGTAAAAAAACGCTTAATAGTTAATTAATGTGTTGTATTTCTTTATGTAATCAGTACAAAAACCAAAGTGAAACCAAAGTGACACATTGCCATTTTACTGGCAGTCATGTGCTCGACTATTTCTTGGCTGGGATGAGTAACTTCCTGGAGTCTCCCACTGGTTGCCTGGGAACTGCTCTTAGCCAAGAACTAGTTGGGCACATAAGCCCCCCGTTAAACGGCAAATTGTTGTACACTTCAGTTTTTGTACAGATTAAAAAAATAATAAATAATGTGTTACTTAGAGGGCTTTAGAGGTGCTGGTAGGTGGATTTCATTACCTTTGGACAGAGGCAGGCTAGCCGTTTCCCCCATTTCAGTCTTTGAGCTAGGTTAAGCTAACGTTCTGAAGGCTGTAGCCTTATAAACAGACATGAGTGGTATCATCTAACTCATCACGAGAAAGTGAACTATTGCTTTAATGCAAGGAATTTTGTGGGTTAGGTTTAAATTTCATATGTATTTATGTGTGTAATACCATTGTACAGGCCCAAATGTTAAATGAAAAAACTTGAATGATACCTTTAAATCAATAGCAATCATCTCTCTGCTGCACCTTTCAAGGATATATTTTTGTGAAAATAACCTTCCTGTGGATAAGATCTTTGCACTGGGAACACAGCTGTCAGTGTTTTGAGTCACGCAGAGTTGTACACTGTGTGTTTTTCCTGCTACCTTGGAGTTATGGCAGCTTGGTTAAAGTGTTCCTTCTGTGCTGCGTCCTTCACAGGTCCCCGGTGGCTCCGACTGGAATCTTTCTGCAGGTTTGTGCGGTGAATAACTACAGAGTACGGCCAATAACGCGTCAAAAGCTATGGTCAGATCCACCTATCATTTCAGCTATGGTCTGCTCATTATAATGATAGAGCAATAACATGGGTAGATGGGGGAAATGGAAAATACTGAGTAGGATGATCATAATGATAGAGAAAACAAAGGGGATGGAAAAGGTCATGCACTGACCACTGCATGTTCTGTTGCCCTGGGTGTGGGTCATTTTTTAACTAAATTAAACTGTAATACTGAAGACTAAAATCTCATTTGTTTGATTTCCCTGCATTTACATTTTAAGATTTTAGGTTGCTTTATGTCTTTAACCAAGAAGAGTTATGGGACATTTTAATCTAGAAGTTGGCGTTAATCTTCACCTGCACACACAGGAGACATTGATATAAATTCTGATATATTGGCATTGACCAACATGTCAAAATGAGATGTCTGCACTTATGTATATTGAAGGAGATTCTCTGTGTATGAAGTGCATGAAGGGAACACGAAGCACCCACCAAAGATGCACCCTCACACAGTCATCTACTGTATGACAATATGTTGCCTTCCAGTGGTAATCTGCGGTTTCCACAACGCACTGTTGCAACACTGTTGCTAGGCAACCGGGCAGCCATAATGGAGGCCCACAGATTCCTACTTGCTCTCTAACAAGCAAGATGTCAATGACCAAAGATTAAAGTAATGCATGCATATAAATGGTTACGCTAATGTTGTTGCAATATGTTCCCTCTCCTTTCTTTTTTGAAAAAAGCAAACATGAATACTCATGTCTTGAAGGAGAAAATTTTTGTTGGTGAGCAGGTCATTCTCTTTCAAATGGGATATGTGAATGCATATTGAGGAAAGAGAAACCACACATTTGAGACCATCGAACCACAGCCTGGTACACGCTGGTTTAAAAAGGAAACAACAGCACTGTCATAATACAAAAGGCGATGGTAATAATGGCAACGCGTCCCCTGAGCACGTAACATCTCTACACTGGTTTGAATCTGTGTGAAAGAGCGTGCATGTGAAACCACATCTGAGACAAAGACTGTGGGTGTTGTCACCTGTCTTACCTATCATGGGGGATTCAATGAAGCTCCAGGTGTTGCTCTGCGGTACATAGGACTGGAGGACTCCAGCTGAGCGCCCGGCCTCGTTCACACCTCCAAACACGTAGACCTTCCCTCCGCACACCGTGGCTGCTGCAGAGTGGACGGGCTTAGGAAGAGGAGAAACTGTCTCCCACTGGTTGGTGATGGTGTCGTACCTGGAGAAGAAAAAGGGAGATTCTTTTTATACATTTTGTGCTTTTTGTACACTACTTACTCCAACCTTGGGATGAACTAAACAGATCCACAATGGGGAGTCTCTAAGTTACTTAAGAAACCTCTAATGATTCAAAAAGTACTCTAACACTCGGCAGTCAGTCATTTACACTCACACCAATAGTACACAGAAACACTGTAATTTTTAAGTTCCGACTGCTCTGAATTCACTGTGAAAGGCTTATTTTGGCTGCAGGGCTGACAGATATAATTAGCAGAATGCCTACACCACCAGGGAAGATGAAAAAGACCAACCATTACGTACAATTTAAGCAATTAAAGCAATTACATAAAGCAACATATGTCGGGAGCTACAAGCCATTAGTCTCTAGAGTTAGGCTGCATGTCAGCGCTGAGCTTTGGACCTTCTCTCACTGAGCCCTCTTTGGCAGAGACTTCAACGCCGAGCCTAAAACTCAGCCGACCCAAACCGGCACAAACAGACGCAGCCAGATGAAAGGGCCTGACACAATGGGCTGCATGTGAACAAGACACTGGCTTATGGGATTGTGTCCTTGTCAGAGGTTGAGTGTGTGTTTATATGTATATTTCTTAAATTTGCATTTGTGTTTGGTGTGTGTGTGTGTTTTTTGCCCCGTGGCTGCATTAGCGTGGTGTGTTACAAGTGTAATTCCATGTCCATGGGCCACTGATCAAAGCAGCCGCACCGACAGCCTTCCAGCTGGAGTAGGCCTCATTACAGAGCCACAAACAGATCCAGGATCTGTGATTAAAACACACAGCCATTCGACTAAAGCAAGCCTTCTTGATCATGGTAATCTCTTTGCTAGAAAAGAAAAGCACTGTCCCCCAGGAAAACAAAACCGTACACAGCTTCAGAACTTTATAGTATGATTTTTTTTCACTGGGTTCAATTACCTTTATTAGGCAGATTGCCTAATGTTGGCGAGCACACAGGTGTTTACATCCTTTACTTTTACTTTCCCATCTGACATACCAAAGACATACAGGTATGCAAAGGTGTTTTTTCAGTCAAGGATGCCTTAGTCCTACAACTCCTGTGGCATTTGAAGTCAGGCTGAATTTAAATGGCACCTGGAAGCACTGGTTGCATCCTGTTTCCTGTGAGGCCGTTAGATAAAGCGTGAAAGGAGACAGGTGAATTAGCCTTTGGGAATATTCTCTTTGGGGGTCCGATAATGTTCCTGCCAACAGCTGCTGCGGGGATCGGTTTAAATCGACTGGCACTCTGAGAAAGTGGTGAGACAGAAGACACTCTGGGAAAGATGGACACAAAAAACTGAGAGCGCCAATTAACACTTTTTAAACATGGAGACACACCAGCATCAGGTTCAGCATCAGTAACTAAGCCCTGCTGAGATAGTCAGACTAACATGTGTCTCATCCTCCAGCAGACGTTATTACTCTTTGGACCACATCGGGGGAGGCTCATAACTTTACGGTTCAGACACTGCTGAGTGAAGCTGATTATGGGGTAGACAAAAGGCCAGCAGGACTACTGCAAACAGCTGGTCACGATGAGAAGAGATAATAGAAAACAATCCTAAACACTCAATTCTGCACAACAAAGAGCCTCTTTACCGTTAAAGTTAGCTGCAAATTATGAGAGATGTAATCTCTTGCTGGATTTCTAGCCAGAAAACATGAAGGTTTTTCTACATGTATTTGTGACTAAAACAGCAACAAAGTTAATATTTTTGTATTAATAGATCGAATGACAACATAAAAAATGTAAAAAGGAGCGTTTTAGCATCTTTTAGCTCATTATTTTGATTTCGTGGGTATGCAACCGCACTGTTTTGGTTCACTCTCATGGCTCTCATGAGCCTTGATTCAAGACATGGAAGCTGCTTTTAGTGAAAAAGCTAAAGGCTAGTGAACACAGTGGAGCATTTGGCTGCTACAGAGCCAGACATTTCCCTCAGGAGTTTGTAGAGACCAAAAACAGAGCTAAAACTAGAAGTGACCAGAAACATGACTCCAAATTGCAAATGTTGCTCTGTGTCAGCTGGATGTGTAAATAACAACTCCGTAATGTAATAATATGTCAGTGTTTACAGGTTGTTCCTGTTGCCACAGAGTGGCAAACAAAAACTACTGCAGCTTTAAATTTTGGTTAAATCTTATTTATACATTTAACACTCAAAAACTAAGCCAATCTTCCTGCAGGACTTTATGGGTTAATCAAATGATCAGATACTGATTCTTATATTTCTAAATTCTAATAGGTGTGTGGCAATACGTCATCACCTTTGTCCAACACAGCCTTCCAAAGCAGCGAGAAAAGCACACACAGGCTGCAACAACAGAAATCTCTCATGCAAAATTACAAATGCCATTCTAACTTTGTCGATTAATAGCGTGCTCATGTGAGACACGGCACAGCGATCATGCAGTTAAAAGGGTCAGGAGTTCTGATAAAGAGGAACACGAGCAGGTCAAAAGAGACTCGGTGTCACAGACCGTCTCAGAGGTCACAAATCTGATTGAATTCATTAGACGTGTGATTCACCATCAAGCATTTAATATGAACCGTGATATTAGGACTGACAGTAAAAAAGATTTTCAGAGTGGGTGTATATGCTTTGATTATACTATCTCCGAGGCAGAGAAGATGGAGGAAGGAGAGTGACGGAGAAATGTATTCATTACGAAAACAAAGGCTATATCTCTCCTTCTCTTTCCTCTGAAGCTCTCTGTCAGACAGAAAAGGCAGACAGAGCTTTTTCTGCATTTTCAGTAAAGACACTGTAGGAATTTAACCATCAACATGTTGCGCTGCATCGATTGCTCCTTTAAAAAAATAGTTTATACACAAAGACCGATTCCCGCATGAAGCCATGTAAGCGGTTGAAGCTCCTGACAGGGCTTGTTTCATCACGCAGGGAAAATCATCTCAAAAATTCAGCTGCGGGGTTACAACAGAACAAACAATGTAGGATTGTGTTCTTTTATATGGGGAAAGAGACGGAAAGAAAGATAGATAGGAAGGGTAGACAGAGATTGTGAATGAAAGAAAGAGGCCAGACTAGATTTGCCCGTGAATATGTAATCTGGATAAAGAGAAAAACACGCTACCGCTCGCAGCACGCACTGCGACTGACGTGTCAACAAATGAGAATCATAATTTGATGTCAGCCAGGTGTAAAAGCGTCCCACGCGGTGCAATTGTGCTGGTAAAAGAGCACCATGCTAACGTTTCTTTGGCCTTCATTCTCCACTGACCCATCTGGATAAGAACCATAATGTCTGATAACAGCAGGTTAAATTGGACAGTTGCAGTGGAAATATACAGACACATCTGCCATGTTTGTTTGTGTTAACAGCAGATGGATTTGTCACCCCACCCCATCCAACCCCCACATGTATCCTTGCTCTGTATTGTGCACATGAAGAACGACATCCAACCTTAATATGCAACATACATTACGAAATAACAGGTGTTGAATACAAACATATGAGTGGATTGTGTATTATCTGATTGGCATATTCACACATGAACAACATATTTAAAGACCCCCTCAAGAGATGTTTTAACATATACATAATTTGCTCTACTTTGAATAATAATTCGTATGCAATTTGTTCTTTTCACAAATACATTTTTTCTTATATTGTTAAAATCTTTTAAATGACATTACTCCTTCTCCTTCATTAATAATTTCCTGCTTCACTGTAAAGTCCATTCTCACAAATCGTGCTTGCAGGCCCGCCCCTGAAAATGGGATTTAGGTGAATGCACATTTTCTGTGTATCTACTTTGATTCTGCTGCATGTTTCTTTTCTATGTTTTAAAAGATTAGATTTAAAAATTTCAACAATCACCTTCAAAAGATAAGTGGTGGTGTTATCCTTTTTTGACATCGTCACCAAATCCCGTGAAGTGAAAAAAAAACAAACCCAAAAAACCAACAATGTGTTCATCTCTCAAAACTTTCCTACCCTGGCTGGTGTGCTCAGTTACAAGCCCTTTTTTCAAACTGAAGACATTCATCTTAAAAGAATGAGTCACAAATATACAGTTTCATCTTAAGGTCAAGTCATTTTCTAAAATAGCTGGGCACTGTAGCAAACATTACCCAAACAGAAGTCAATAGTGAATCTGTTGGGAACTATTTTTGGTGGTGGATTAATACACATGCTCTATTGAGTATTTATGGCAGCAGGTCGATGTATGTGGGCTTCACTCAAAATAAAACTCCATTGATCATGTTCATTATAATAAATTAACACGTCACTCAGCTCATTGATGTGTTCTCAATATTCTTTGGAAACAATGGAGCGCTACGGCACAGGGGAATAAGCTACATCAGGCTTTCACTACACAGGTTTGTTAGAAGGATCAATGAATTGTTGGTTTTGGTGTTCTTCATGGTTTAGTCGAACCTATGATGGCACAGCGTGTCTTACCATTACAACCGATGCCTTACAAAGTACGCCACGGAGATAAGAGGAAATGGGGAGACTGGGGAGACTGGAGATGACATCTTCACATTCACGATAGTAAATGCATCTAAAATTTGAGCCAAATGTGGTATTATTGTAGCCATACAATATAATGCTTTACAATGCAATATTCTGTAGCTTTACAATGTACTCTGGCAATACTGGCTGCCTGACCCATCAAAATCAACACTTTATATAAAAGGCAACATGGCAGCTCTGGTTTGAATAAAAAAAAACGGTTAGAATGTAGAATTGTAAACACATGTTAAGTTCAAATACACAATTCAGATGTGTTACACAGTAGCACTTACTCATTACTGTGACAGAAGGAAAGTCAAGAAGGATAGTAATTATTTTTATTTTATTTAGTACATATAATGCAGGAATAGTCTCTGTGGAGGGATGGCCTACACAATGTGTGGTACCACAGGCTGCATGTGGTGCACGCTGTAAAGGAAATATTACAAACGCACACTTCAATGTTGTACATTTTCACATGTTAATCTGGGCGTATCACGCTTTGCCACAGCTAACTCCACACGGCGTTTGAGCTGTAAACAACTGTGTCTCACTTACAGGCTGCCTGAAAGTGTGAACTGCTCTCAAATCGACGTCAAGTTAATAACAATATACTGTATAGTAGAAATATGAGATTGACAACATGAACATTTAGTAATCTTTTAGTTGACGTTTGCAGTATTTTGAACGGGCATCGACACAGCCACCTATGCCATAGCCTCGCATTAAGCGTGCCGAGATCGCCATTGCAGCCAGAGCCTCACACACAGGAATATCACCAGTTAATTCAACACCAGTTAAACCAGAACACCGGAGCACACATTAGGTAGCAATGCCTTCTTCCTTCTCCGATTCAAATCTCTGTCCCTCGTTTTATGGCAGTTAGCATCCAGCCCTTGTGGCACATCTATTTCCTGTTGTCCGTGCTAAAAAACTCCTGCCAAAGCAGGATTCATGTTTGCATGAACTGATTACTCAGCCTGGGCATGAAGGCCCGCCCAAAGCCATTTGATTGACATCTTGGCTCTATAAGGGAAAAGCAAAAGCAATGTGGGAATAGAAAAAGGGAAAAAGAATAAGGAAAAATTAAGAGATAATTTATATTTTATTTGTCATATAAATGTATTCTTTTATTTATTTCTCTTTATATTTCCACATTTATTGTCTTATTCTTTTACATATTTATTCTTTTTTGTGGCACTCCATTCGCTCCATATCAACTTAACTCGCTCTTTATCTTTGTTTTAAAAATACATTATTTTAGATTTCCCCTCTTGTTTTTTATACTGCATCTCGAGAGAAAGTTGGAAGATTAGTAGTCTAAAATCCATTTCTGTCCTCTTAAAAAAAAAAAAAGAAAAACTTGGGACTGGAAGTGTCTGGACGTGGGCTTCACCAGCTAATGACGTCATCACAGATGTGCTGAGAAAAATGTGGCGTATAAGCAGATATTGCCCCTTGGGCCCTCACTTTGGAACATTAAGTAGGAAACATACATCTGAGTCAGAGACCATAAAAATGAATGGATCCATAAAGCGTCAGCCGATATGCGGCCATCCATTAGATTTGCTCGGTGGCATTACACGTCCAAAAGACTTGTGTGCGTGTCATCTTGTTTATCTCTATTTATGGAGCAGCATCAAGATGCTACAGAAAGGAGGAATAAATATGAAAAGCATGAATCAGTAAGTGTGATATAATGTGATACAGGAAGTCAAGATAGCATAAAACAATGGCTGCACTCTGTTGCAAAGCATTGGATACAGTAGGAAATTACAAATTTGGTCAAAGTAGTTGACCAATGCCTGCATCTTGAAGATGACCACATACTCTTCATCTTTCGACCACCTACATAGTACACAGACTAACTGTATCTCTCTCTCTCTGCAAAATAATCTAATCATTTAGAAGGCGCCTGAGGCATCACAGTCAATTCACTAATATGGTTACCTGCAGGGGAGTGTGGATGATGAACCACGCTCTCCTCCGTACCTCTCTGTCTCTCTCTTTCACACACAAACACAGGCGATAAAGATAAACTATAATAGATGGGCTGCCAGCCTCTCAGATACTGACACGTATCCATTTCCCCTGAGACAAACTACAGCATATATAGAGTGTGAAACGAGAGAGGGGAGTTAGGAGGAATGAAAAAATGCCTTGCTCAGATAACAAAACCACCATCAAGATGCAGAAGAGTGCATCATGCTGCCGGTACAACCACATTGGAATGTCATGCAAACACTGACTGCTTAACAATAGCCACAGTTTCCCTCAAACTAGTTATTAAAAGCCAAACATCTCGTAGCGCACAAACAGGAAGGACACACTAACAAAACCTGCATTCATTTTTTGTTAACTATACTTACTTACACCTCACAGGCCTGAACAATGGCATTGTAACCTTTAGAAACAGAGCATGCACTCGATTGCAATGGAAGTTGGCTACAAAAAGCAACGCATTCATCGCCTGCAGAGAGGAGGTGAATCTCTAGATTCTATCGAGCAGCAACTCATGCCCTTAAGTTACAAATGCGCATTAATCCAGGCAACACCCCAGATATCTATCTCGCTCGTGTGAACACTATCTCTCTTTCTATCTTGTGTTCCCTTTCTGCTGCCCACATGTGCCCCCGGATGCACGCGCACACTTAAACGGTGTTAGTCGTGTGGGTGAATTTGCCTTGTTTGCAAAAAATAAAATGTCAGTTTGCACCCAAATCAAAGTGGTTTTTTATCACCACAGGTGAACTAGTTGAAATTGTCACAAGGATCTGCACTGGTTGTATTTTTAGCCATGCTAGCGTTGTGGCTCAAGGGATGGCAATGTCTGTTGGTGGGCAACTTTTGAAGTGATCAGTAAATTTTGTCCAAATCTCTGATTTATGAACAAATACTTGCATGCGAAGGTGCTAAACTAAGATGGTGAACATAGAAAATATGACTGCTAAACATTATCTTACATGTCTCACATTGCTGTTAAGCAATGCCGCTTTTAAGGATGAATCATATGAGCTTTGACTTACTGAACATATTAAGAGATTTGTGCATTAAGTGACTATACAAACACGGACTGTCTTTTATTTTACAGTTAACCCCCGAGCCAGAAGATCTCAATATACAAACACATTTGCATGCAGCCCCATGTTTGACAGTAGTATGCTTCGGTTTCTATACTGCCCATTTGAAGAGGCACAAGAAAAGAGGGAGTGCATGTGTATGTGAGTGCATCAATTCGTCATAGCCCTCTGTTTCCTGTCAGGAGTAATGAACTGAGAGGTTGGGATTTGGCTTGAGGAAAAAAGGGCTACTGTGTGAATCAGCTACGGCCTGGAGGGCATTCAGAACAATTCGCACACAAACATAGGCATCATTTGCTTACATTAACATTTTTCACAGTAGCCAAGAATGTTCATTAGCAGCTAGGTGGGGGGAAATCTTGACAGCATGACATAAACTACTCTATAGGGTCATGGTAAGAAAGAAAAAGCAGTCTGAAATTGTCTGCTGAACTTTCATTTTAAAGCAAATTTAGCTGCACATTTGTACGTGCATGAGGGCTGTTTTGACAAAGGTAGCTGCTGACACGGACTGTGGATGTCCATTTCAAATAAGTCAAGTGTGACTTCCTGCTTCTTTGCATATTTCCTAGTATCTCATCCAAAATGCTTTGCTCACAACTGGGAAAGATCACTGTGTGGACTGAGGACGACAGAAGGGGCTGAAGAAGGGAAGGAAGAGACGGGGAAGAGGAAATGAAAACCAGGAAAGTAGAGTGGCGATAATCCTTTTTTTGCATTCATTTGAATATCTATCAAGTCAGGCAATAGATAGGCGCTCATAAAGGCCAACAGGAGAGAGAACATCCATTTTGGAGAGGAGGAGAGTGGGTGCGAGAGGACAGAGTGAGAGTCTGTCTGTGTTGTGTCAGCTGCCATCTGTGTGTCAGCACATCACAGAAACTGTGAGGCGTGTGCCCACACCTCCACTAGCAGGGTGTCTGTCTCCAAACCACCATCATCACTCTTTTTCTCAGACTCGCACACTTTTGGTTACATTTTGCCAGCACTCGGACATATGCACACATACTGCACATGTAGCGTGCAATTGCTTTCAGTCCCCGGTGGGTGTATGGACATAAGTGAACCAATCGCAAGCATTTTGGTCTACTGAGGGCCCCCTCAAAACACCTGTATCTGTATTTTCTATAACGATTTTGTCCTTCTTTGATTCAATATCTTTATATCTGACGAACTGGAACCAAACCCATTGGTATTTTAATACCCTGTACTCAAACTCCATTGTAGTTGAACTGGAATTATGTCTCAGAGTCTGAAGCCATCTCTGTTTAGGCCACTTATCCTTGAAAATAAAATACTCGACGGGGCACCAATATGGGCCCAGAAATCACTATTAGCTTTTTAAAGTAAGATAATGTAATGCAATGTGATGCTATGTGATTGCTAAGAGGCACGTACACTTCTAATTATGGCTTTGGCTGCAGTGTTTATTGCATAAATGTATATTGTAGGATAACTGCAATAATGGGGAAACACTGGAGATCCTTTTCCAGTGCTTTCTCAACATTTAATCCAATATTCAATTTGACTGTTGTACTGCTGTTTTTTGGACATACAGAAGTAGTCAAACGCAGCAGGAGTAACACTCACAAATTCACCTTTTGCTATGCTCTATTTCACAAATGACAGCTTTACGCAAATTGTCAGGGATGAAAACAAAAACAGCAGCTTTGTGACAACTAATTTGAACTCGTTTGTATGCACCTCTGTTTCCCATGTTGATTTTCTCTGCATGTGACAGCTGTTTGTACCTGTGTTCCTCTCAGTAGATTTCACCATCAGACATTGATTAGCGACCCTAGGAGAATCCTACCCTGCAGCGTTAGGGCTCAGCGCTGCTCAGAAATGTAAATGTTTGGGTACTTGCATCCTATAGGAACCGTATCAATTTGCTGACATGCTTGCAGCTTAATCTGGGGAACTGAGAAGACAAAACAGCAGTCGCTATTCATTTTAACACACCACATTACTAACTCGTGTTTTACTTTGCTTAGCTCCTGTTAGCATCAGCCTACAAACTAAAAAATTTAACATGAAAGAATTAGGATGAATTAGCTATTTGTAAATCCAGTGTTTGTTTTTCCTTACAAGCTAGCTACAATCTAGCAACCTAGTGATTTGTTAAATTGGGCTGCACCATTAAAACTTAAGAAATGTCTTAACTAGTAAAGACTTTAGTAACATGTACATTTATTGCTAGTCCAATCAAAAGATGTCACCTTTGCCAACAGGAAGTCACTGTAGCACCACAAGATAACAGTTTTAAGGGGGGCAAATAAACATTCTGTCAATCCTTTGCATTACTTATTACTTACTTTTTGTTGAGTAGAAACTGTCCGATTATGCTAACCTAGCAGACGTTATTCTAATTAGACAGACTTTTTGTGAAATGTAATCAAAAATATTCCAGTTTACATCAGATATCATAATTAATGTGCATTTTGATGTGTCAGATTGTCCTTTTTTTACAAAGTGAGTCATATATTACCAAGTTTATGTGAGTTTTGTTAGCAATTAAGTCAGTATATGCATCAACTACACCTGGCAGTTACTGAGTGTACACACTCTAAAGTAATCTCTATGTAAGGATTAGTTTTTGCGGTGCAGGCTGATTTAATTTAGTCATGTGTAAATCTCTTTAAGTAAACAGTCATGAATAGGTCACATTTAAACTTTCAAAGAGTTGGTCTCCATCTCTTGCAACCCCTTAAAAACATTTAATTGTTTCATTTAAAGGATTTTCTGAGGGGTAAAGAGGTAAAATTAACCAATATTTTGCAAAAACGGCTAACTTATCCCATAAATATTATCCCTTTAATCATCCTGTGACTCATATTTATCTTGAGGCCATTTGAAGGGTCTTGATACCCCAGGTGGGAGCCACTGATTTAACCTTTGACACACTTCCACATTCATGAACTCCCAAATATTCCCCTCAAGGGAAAAGCCATATTGCTTGCTATTTGCATGCAATACACACATTTGACAGATTGTGTATGATGACACCTGGGTGTCTAATGGAGTCTTTCTCTCCATATGGATGGCCTCGGAGTGTGTTCATCTGACAGACGGAAGTCAAGGTCAGCCAAAGGACACACATGAACAAAACATATTCCTCTGCCATCACTGCAGGAGAACACACACATACAGACACGTAACTCATTATCTCTGATGAATTGCAGCACATTTCAGGCTAATAACAGACATACATGTACGCGCCATGTAAAAATGCATATGCGAGCAGACACACACACACTTACACACTTCCAGACTATGGCAGCATATACAAACACAGATGGACGCAGACCTGTCACCTCAGTGTCACCTTCAGCTAATCCTTGTGAGACAGAGAGCAATCCATCCACTGGCCACACAGATTTACCCATAATCCCTGTGAATGAACTCATTCAGAGCAGAAGTAAGCTTCCTGAGTGTGTGAGCACACAATCTGTCCATGTATGTGTCCACACGTATATTCCGTATGTAGATTAACTGCAGATATGCTATACAACACTTATGAAACTTCAAAAAGGCACCTTGAAAGACTATCAGTAAGAGAATTTAGAGAGCCATAATAATAGTGTGTGCTCTTTTAGTGTCTCTGTGAGTGTGTGTGTGTGTGTGTGTGTGTAGACGTAGATTTAATTGGATGGGAATGTCACGTAGGACAGGGGACATGAGTGCTGCCGGTGGTGTAGGTCGTACACCAATTATTGCTCCAAGCTCTTCAAAACTAGACGGGTGATGGAAGACTGAGACCCCACTTCATTACCAAAGTAAGCCTCTGTGTTGATAACAGCCATGTAGGGCAGCACTGTGGGGTGGTGGGTAGCGGTGGTGGTGGTGGTGTGTGTGGGGGGGGGGGTTTAAAATTAAAATTGACACCCAAATTGCTGGGGAGAAAGTGGCTGCAGCTAAAGCTTGAGGATTGATTGCTCAGTTGTGGGTTTTGTGTGCGTTTTAGGAAGCTACAAACTGTGTCATAGCTGTTGTCTATTGCAAAAAATGGTGCGATTCACAATTGTATAAACAGTAACACTAAGTGAAAAGGTTTAATTAATAATGGTTCATGAAGTTTCCTGCACCTTTACTCTAGACTAAGAGTCTACCGCTAGCATGGCTAAGATATTTGAAAATCATTAATGTAGGGACAACCTTGAGCTTGCTATATACATACATAAATAAATACAAAAAGTGTGTACGTTCACAATACATGAATATGTATTTGAAAAAAGAAAAAAGGATGATGCCCATTTTTTCCAGTTAAAATAAAATTAAACACTTACTGGTCCAGACACACTAGGAAAACACCTGCACAAAACTGTGTCTGCACTGCTCTTGTTGATGTGAGCACCGTCACCTTGGGCACACACACACACACACACACACAGGACAAATCTATATATAACAACTAACCCTCCCACCTCCAGTGTCGATCCCTCCCTGGGTGTCGGCAAGGTGCGGTGTCTGGATATTGCGATGGTTTGTCAGGGCTATGCTTTCTAAAGGTCAGTCGCTGCTTCCTCCTGTGGGGGGACGGCGAACTGACTGCCAACACCTCGGCAGCATCTGTCACATCCTAACCACTGATAATTAGCCAGCAACCTACTGCTGCAGCCTGACTGACTGACTGCATGAATGACTGAGCCTGATGTGAGCGCGAAAGATGGAGATACAAGGGGCATATAAGGTTTTCTATGCGTGTGTGCCTGTGTGTTTTTGACAGGGAGAGATGGAACGTGAAAGAGAGAAAAAGAGGATAGAATGGGGCACAGAAGCAGAAAGAAAGCGAAAGAAAAATGACTTGCCTGTTGGTAAAGGCTGGAAATTGTCCAAAGTACCAGCCCGTCGTTTATCAACGAGGCGGAAGCACATACAGCCCGTACTACTCATTACCTGCAGCCTCTCTCTGCCTTTTCCTAATACCATCCTCGGGCACACCTGCCGCTGCTCGCCAATGTTTCTCTATAACTCTATAACTGTCACACACACACACACACACATACATACACACACTCATGCGCACACACACGCTCTTTGTATCATCCACCTCCAATGTCTCCGAGACCTCAGCGCCCCATTAGAAGACAATGAAGAGGAGACACTGTCTTTGCTCAAGCATGTCAGACAGATTCCACATCACCGGCCTCGCAGGCCCCAAATACACCCATCATCTCCTGCCCACCTAATCAGTGCTGTGAAGAGATGGAGGGTGCAATGGGACAGAAGGTGCAGGAGAGGTTGGGGATTGTGGTTAAAAGAGGAAACCAGGGGGGAGGATAGAGGGAGGCGAGGACACAAGGAGAGGGAGAAATTTGAGAGAGACGTGATGATCTGCCTGATGTGGGCCCACTCTCTCTCAGCCGTGGAGCCTCAAAATCACAGACACAGCAGCTCCTCCATGGAGCTGGGAAATCACTGTGCATATGCACTAAACACAGACTGACACAGGTAGAATAAGTTCTAAATGATTGTGTACACTTTATATTTTTGCTGACCACTTTCAAATGCATGTTGTACCGTGGTAGAACAGCAGGTATCAAATTCGAAGTTTCAAAGTGAATCAAATCTGCGCTATTTTTTGGTCATTGTTGCGGTACTGTATTTAGGGCTGCAGCTATCAATTATTTTCATTATCCATTCATGTGCCGATTATTAATTCAACAACACTAATTTCAATATTTTTCATATTTTGGGGGGCAATGAAAGGAAACCGATAGATGTCTGGTAGAAAAAACACATTCAAATTACAAAAAAAACATAAAAAAGTCAAGCTGTAATGTTACGTGAACAGGATTAGTAATGAATTAGCTGTAACATGCAAAGGAAGAAAGTGAGCAGGACAGAGACATGAGAAGTGAAAATCAACACTGACATTTCAGAAGGGAGAGGGGTGCCGTTGAGGGGTAATGAGGGTGTATGTGAGTGCAAAAGCGGGGGAGGGATGGTGGGTGGAGGTAGCTGGGGTATGGTTGGAGTTTGCAATGGTGCCTTGACAGCGCAGTAGGGGCCAGCGCTGTGAAGCTGGTTAATCCTGAGGAGCAGGGGATTAGCTCGGCAGGGGGGGAAGCGCCTCAGCAGGGGGGCTCTAGGAGCCCGTTGTCCCAAACCACAGTGCCATGCTGCGGGGGCTACTGGGGCCGGCTGTTCCCCCCACCACCCCTTAACCCCCTCCAAAACTAGCTCCAGGCACTGTCTGACCTAGTACTTGAGTGAAACTGATCTACACACTAAAACACAGACATACAGTATAAAAGACATACACAACAGCTCATCAGTTAATTATTGCTGTAGAGAGGCTGGAGGGGCTGGAAGAGAAGAGTAAGGGCGTCTTCACATGAGCCCATTGGTTCCAGTGTGACTGATTGTGCAGAGCTCACAGGCCCACCTGGGGGCTGCTGCATCTACACAGTCCTCTCATCTTCTCCAGTCAGCTCTCTGCAGGCTAAACTCTTCTTGGATCGATCCTCTTCTTCCCCCTTCCCTCTCTCTTGACTCTTTCGCTGCAGGGTCCCGAACACCTGGGGCTGCAGAGCGGGGGGGGCCCTCCGTTGTTATTAGCATCATCACCCTGATGATTATTTCCCCACTGTCTCCAAAAGAGAGTGCTGTTGGGCAGGGAGCTGAAAGGGAAAAAGAAGGACCTCCATCCCTAAGTCATTTGTTTTTTATGCGCGACAGAGTTGCCTGTGTGCATGTAGTGTTGTCAGTTTTTCAAATGCATCTGCATTCAGGGCATAAGGTCTAGAGGTGGCTGGCATTATGTGTTAGCTAAATAAGTTTGAATGGGCACTTCCGGCCATGATCTCCTCTTTCTGGCTGCAGACAGAAGGAACAGATCCCCATCAGCCAGGAGGCAAACCGTCCCTCACTCCAACTCAAAGCACAGCTGTAGCTTCTTCCTTTTATGAGTGCGACATGAGGTCTCTCCCATCATCAAGAACTTGTCAGTTCACGGAGTAGCCCACAGAAGACTTCAACTGCAGTGCAGTGTGAGGCATGATGAAACCTCCCACTGGAATCTCCACCTTGCTGTATGTTCTTGGTCATGGTTGAGTTGAGTAAAATTTCCCAGGAGCCATTGGATGCTCCTCCACAAGGTCTTTCAGGCATTACATTTCACCTTCTGCATCAGACTAGGAAGCTGCCCATTATGCTGGTCAAAAGTATAACACAACTTAATGAGAAAGTAAAACCCATGAAATCGGTGGAGCAGGGTTGTATGAAGAGTAGGATAAAGCCATTGGTTAAGTTAGAGCACGGCTTACCACTCTAGAGGAGCTCAACAACACCTTCACTGAGATAGAAAAAACACAATTCTGAAAGCCAGCACTAGGTGACAGAGAATACTACTCAATAACTTCACACAGTGGTAAAGTGCAGGGATGCTTATAAGACAAAACAGCCAACTAATGAACATGAAGAATGGAGCTTTCTCAATGGATTTTACGGGCACATTTGGGTATTGCAAACTAGAAGGTCATTTTAGCTTGAAAAGCCAGAAAAAAGCCAAAAAACATCATCTTTGCACATTACTGTTCTCTCCTCAATACTTGTTAGCTGAACAGCACAACATCCCTGATGAGAAAAGCTAGTTGCTGTACTCTGTGTCATGCTGCTAACAGTCTTCATGCAATATTAACTTGCTATAGAACTTGGAGGACGCACAAACCTGTGCATAGTGTGCAATAAATAAAACAAAACCTGTGATTGACACATCATTAGACACCCATGAATTATTCAATATCTGCAATCATATTGGTTTGCCTGGATCAACATGCTGAGGAGCATGCAGGCCCAGGGTACCTGATTGCAAGTTAAAAGCCTCCCGAACTCAACTGCACCCATTCCTAAAAATCTGTCAGTCATTAGCGTAGAGAGCAGAGACAGGAAAAAGCATGCTCGGTCCTCTGAGTGTTGATTTGGACCTCCTGCCGTTCCCAAAGAAAGGCTGCATCCGACTAGTTTGGAGATGGCTTTGATTGAAGACATAATTGTGAATGTGGGTGAATTTCACGGTTAGGAGCGTGAAACCCTCAGTGAGATGGATGGAGAGATGAGGAGCGAGAAAGGCAGTAAAGGACTGCAAATTAGGAGTCAGGGTGCTGAGAGCCAGAGCTGGAAGGTAAGAAACCTCGGCTGAGGCCGGCTGATACAGTATATACTGTATGCAGACCCACAGATGGACACACAAATAAACACAAGTGTGTGCATGGAGACATACACATGTACATATGCTCAAGGAACAATGAGTGTGGTAACACACAAGTGTGCACAGAAATGTAGACACACACAATGAAAAAGATCAGCTGCGTGTGTAAACAAACTCTGCATCAATCACTCTATGAGCGGAGCAAATCAACGCTGGCTGTCGCACCGCAATCCTCACCATCCATCTGCATATCAAACAAGGCAGCCATTCACATACATTGACTAATGATTTCTGAATGTTATTAGCTCTCCATATTACAACTGCACTTCAGACCTGCAGTTTTTTCTCCTCGTGTGGAGGCGACAAAAGGCTCGAGTGACAGCTCTCTTATCTCCACTGGCCAGGGTTTAGTCCTGCTGTGGACTGGCGGCCTCCCTGTTGGGAGTCTCTACTATCTTTACAGTTTTGGACCAACAATGCTGAGCTGCAGTAGAGCCAACTGTGTCTCAGAGCAGAGCCACACCTGCCGAATCTGGTGGTTAGCTACAAACCAAAGGATCAGCATTTAATGGGCCTCATTTATCAAAGCAGATATGAACAAATGCCTTCAAAAATGGCAGAAAGTGATTTGACATTGATTATTTTTAGCTATGAGATTTATATAACGATTCTTGTGTGAACTTTCTGATCTTCTTCATGTAAATATGAATTTTCAAGGGCAAAAAACATAATGTACGCCGAAGCATGCAATGCAAACTTAAGGCAGTACTGCGTAGAAGCAGGAGCAATGCCAAGGTTATAAAATAAGCTTTTCTTTAGTTACACAGCTGTCATACACATAATCGGTCTAATTGTGCTTTTGTGTTGTGTCTCGTTACAACAAACTGATTTGAGGAATTAGATAAACTCCTGATAATGAGTCTTATGAAATAAGCTGCTGTTGTTTATCTGTCAAGCTCTTCTCCAAGCCGATGAAATTGTGAATGATTTACAGCACCTGTCTTTTGAGTTGATTTGACAGACCAGCTGCCAGCTGCCTGTCACACATCTCCAGTAGTGCCACAAATCCTGCTTAAGCTTTGAAATTCCTCATTCTTCCTTCGCAAAACCAATACGCATATTCAGGTGCAAAACCTGCCCCCAGTACGGTCTCCTTCACATTCTTTAAATATTTTATCTTGGAATACATTATCATTAAGAACCTAGTCCAATTCAGTTTCACAATAAATTCAGTACTACTACAATGTAGTGTAACAGTAGCGTAAAGTAGAGAAGAGTCAAAAGATTATCAAACTGACTCAGCAATGCCCATAATATATCAACATCTGTCTAAAGTTTGCTAACATTAGCTACTGATCAAAGTTAGATATTTTAAAAAAGTAATTTCTTTCTTCAAAAGTTAGGTTACATAGTCTCGCTTTAATGTACCAACGTTTGTTTTTCAAGTGGGAATACTCAATTTAACTGAGGTACTGATGTATATGTTGATGTCCATGACACCAAATTCCTTCATTGCGTTACATTACAACACTAAGAAGCGATGTAGAGTTCTTGACCAGCTCTTCAGCTAGAACGTTTTAAAAGGAGAGCTTCTTAAAGTGGCAGTAATAGTGCTCAAAGGTATAAATGTGCATAATGGCTTGAACATTGTTATTGATGCTTTGCCATATCATGTCCTAATGAGTACCATGTTTTTAAAAGCTTTGCGTCACAAACTCAAAGCAAAGATGTAGGTTCTCTAAGAGGGATATGGACTGATATCTGAATGCTCAGTGAGACACAATACTTCAATCCATTTCCTTCTGTAACGGTGAAAATATCACTGGATATCTAAGCTGGCAACAAGCATATAATATGTTTCTTATTGAAAATGTTACCCATTACCAAAGGTGGGGATGCAATTTCCTCTTCCCAACCAAATATTTTTGCAGAGAATATTTCAGACACCAAACATATTTTTATCTGCAGGATGCAAAATCTGTCAAACCCTTGCTATTCCCACCTAACAGATGTCGCCTTCTTCACAATGAATATTGTTAGATGTTCTGCTCTCCATAAAAAGTGCAGGCATCTCACACAGCCAGCGTTTGCCAGTTGCTTACTTTACAATTCATCAACAAAGTCAGTGGTAAAAGGTATTCACAGCAGGTCAATACATCTTGTCAGAAAACAGGTAGACTATCCTAATAACACATTTTGAAAGGAAATCTGAACCGATGAATAATTTATAATAATTAGATAAGAATTAACCGAAAATAAAAAGCAATTCCAATGTAAAACCAGTTACAAGAATATCAGACATAGGCCTACAATCCCCTATCTGTCTGTGCCCTCTCTAGAAGCACAAATCTCCACATTTTTAAGCATTCTTTTCCCAGAATAGTGGAACTTTAAATCATCTGACTCAGTTTTGACTCTTTCTACGGCTGACCCTATGTTACAAATGGTTTGCTTCAGCCCGAGCACCGTACATTTTCTTAATAACCATTAAGCGTTCAACAATTTTGTTCGTTTTGTTGTTTTCTTCTCCCCTAGCCTTTGCAACCTTCGAGAGTGCAGCGCCAGGGCAGTAAAGCCAAGCAGAAGAGGCCTCTGGCAGTTCTTAGATAGAGGCAAACTAGGTTAAAGTTTTACGGTGCTGATAATTGAGTCCAGTTGCTGAGGGCCTCCGAGAAGCTTCATAATTGTACAAAAACGCACACAAGGGCACAGACAGAGAGACACATACAAACACATCACACGGCAAAACGCTGATTTCTTTGGAGCCACGAATGCCCCAGATGCACTGGCAGCTCTCAAATTAAGCAGCTCAGAGACAGAGGAATCAAATGCGTTTCCATTATGGGGCAAATATTCCATCTACCCCCTGACATAACGACACTGTATGGCAGCATTATGGGGAAATATCAAATTAGGCTGTTTCATTTGGAGGACTGTTGTGCATTGCGAACAGCTTTGGAGATCAATTGAGCTGCTAGGTAATGAGCGGCAGCGGCCTGCTCTAATATACTCAGTAATGTTCTTTTGATTGCTTTGGTTAATCTCGCTCTGCCGTGCAGGGGAGGTAGCCCCCTCTCTCTGCTGAAACTTGCTCCTCAGCTCAGGTTAGACGGATAAATAAGAATTTGGGAGCAGTGTTACGAAAGTCAAGCGATATGAATCAGATTATTAAATCTCGACAATCCCTATTCATGTTTTATGCCACTAGGAGTTCACTATACTCCACTGGCACATTACATATGTCTGGATATATTCTTAAGCGTTTAAAAAACAAACCGATAAAATAAGAAGACCCAGCTGAATAGGCCACAGTGGACGACCTTCAAATGAAGTGTCGGTGATGTGTCGATGCTGAAGTGGGTGGAATCAGACACAGTACACCACTCAGCTCTCTGAAAGCAAATCCTCTCACTCTTGCGCCACACATAAACAAGTAAGAGGCGCTCTGTCGCTCCACAACAACTCTCACAGCTGTGACCATTTAATATGCTCCAGCTCAAATTCATTCCTCTGCACCTTTTACTCTCACAAAAAATGCTAACAAACCTGTCCAACCACTTTTGCAATATGCTGCACCGCACTGCTGCATGCCACGCCATCTGCCACGTTTCGCTGCGCAGTGTGAATATTTATTTGCTCAAACCGGATTGCTCAGCACCCACCTACTTTTGCAGGTTCGTCCGAACCCGCTCTCTGGGGCGGCTGCTGAATCGGAGTTAGAGCTGTACGAGAATGCGCAGTCCCCAGCTGGGAGCCACTGGAGGTGTCTGCTGTTTGGAGACAGGCTAGTGGTGATTGTGCGTGACTCTTACCTCTCTACGTGGTCCAGGTTCCCCGATACGTCCAGACCTCCAATGGTGTAGAGTTTGCCGTCGTATACTAGGCTATTGTGTCTACAGCGAGCCACTGTCATACGGGACACCAGATTCCAGTTGTCCAGCAGGGACATGTAGCACCATACATCAGCCACCATCACACCAGACTCTGTGCCACCTAAAATATAAATGATACGGTTTATTAAAGTGGGTATATAGGGTAATTATAAGGGTGTTTCCACTGTAGGCGCTTTCCCAGGGAACCAAGAACCTTTTGAGGAACTCAGGAAGTTCACATGGGACTGTGGCTGCTCCAAATTATGTACAAAATAAGAAAGCACTGGGTGACTTTGGTATCAATATTAAGATGAGGGATGGACATTGTTTTAATGTCTATTAAAGTTAATAAGGTTATATTGTCAGCTTCCCCAATAGCTAATACTTCCATCGTTGTAACGTTGTAAAAATTAAAGAGTTTTCATTCAGTTTTCCAAGTCTAGGCTCATTCATTACATCCACTCAATCATACAGTAAAAGTAATGCCAAAGAACAGGATGACTGCATCTCCTTGTGTGTTTCAATTTCCGCCATAGTTTTTTAATCCATCGTTGATTCTTCAAATACAGTGGAAACGCAAACAGGAGTGCAAAAGGAACTTTTAGCTCCTTGTTCAGTTCCTGTAGCTCTTTAGTCCCTGATACTATTAGGTTAAAAATGGCTATATGACTTCTATATGTTATATAGCAGAGAACCACTTTGGCATAGATAGGATGATTAAAATATTATATTAATAAAATCTTTCTTTCTTTAAACTATTTTATATGCAATACTGAAATCTCCACTCCTAAATATGGTGGGTTTTTTCAGAGGTTTAAAAAAACATGACAGACTTTGGCGACTTTAACTGACTGAAAGTTGTTTGCTGCTGTGTTGACTAGTCAACCAGCCAACCATCAAAACTGTACTTGTTTCAGCTCTCTTCTAAGCAGCCCTGTTAGCTGTGTAGTTTGACATGTAACACCAGCTGCGACTCAGTGACCCTACGAGGAAGGTTACAGACCGGAGCCTGTTGATTGCCTAGCTAGAACACCTCTGATTTCTCCACTGGCTGCCTTACTCCCAGCGGACACATGCAGACCTGTTCCAATGCCCAAACACAAATTTACATTTATATGAAAAGAGGGAGAGGAAAGGTACATGCAGGACAAATCCTGCTGCATTTCCACAGAGCAATGTCAAGGTCTGAGTGCCGTGCAGGATTCTCGCACAAATGGACCATGGAGGGAGAAATTCAGTCTACCTCTGGAGGAGCAACTTAAAGGTGTCTCATAGAGGGAGTCACAGAGTGCACAGTGTGCCACTATGGAACAAAATAAACTGCAGAACACTGCAGCGACTGTAACACCAGACAGAGGAAAAAAAAGTCAACTTCAAGAAAAAAAAATGCTCCACAGAAGATAAATAGGAGAGACATTCTATACAAAGAGGACTCTTCAGAAAAGAGAGTCTGCAGTGCTGGGCAGAGCCATGTTTTCAAAGCAACAGATGAGTAAGCTTTGAGGGCAGCCACCCTTTTTAAACTCTTCACAAAAGGTCACTAGAAGTTGGCGATGGCCTCGGTAGCTTCACCTTGTTCAATCATATCTGTCGTGGAGTTAAAAGGCCTCACTAAGAGATCATAAGTACCTTTGTCAGGACTCATTATGATGCTAAATGCTAATGTTAGCATGTTATGTTGATGTTTACAAAATACATTTCCTATGTAGTAGTAGGATGTTGTCGCGCTGTATTGTGAACAGGACATTGTATATGTGTGGAAGGTCGCCTGTGAACTAAGGGGAGACTTATTTTGAAGTCATTTTTTTGGTATATCCGGGGTTACATTCTGTATTATTGTTATGTTCATAAGAATGCTGGGAAATATGTTAATGGCGGTATTGTTGCACTAAGTGTATTTTCGTGTGAATATGGGCCGCTTGCCTACTGTACAGAGGATGAGACGTTCTGGGTTGTAAACAGGAAGTGTCGCCAGAGTTATATTTTGTAAAGTGGGTGAGCTCCTGTGCTCTTCACTTTTCACTCTGTAATTCTCTTGGGAAAGCGTGGGGAGTGTTTATACAGGAGCAACCCTGTTTATGTGTGTGTCTTCATGATTGTGGACAATAAACAGCTTTGACCATCGATGAAGGTGCAATTATTACCAATTTACAAACAACGCAGAGAGAGATCCACTACACCTACATTAGCGTGCTAACATTTGCTAATTAGCAAACACAAGCACAGCTGAGGCTGATGTCTTTAGTTTGTTTTTTAAGTGTTTAGTCATAAACAAAAGTATTAGACAAATTTGAATTTGCATTGATGATGGCACTAGATAAAAACTGAGGGGGTCGCCAAAATTATTATAATCCACCCGGAGGGGAACATGAACGTGTGCACCAAATTTCATGGCGATCCATCCAGTAGTTGTTATGATATCCCAGGCTGCTGGGTGGGCCAACTGACCGAGTGACTGACGTTGCCACAGACCCGCTAATGTGGCAAGAAACTACTGTATGTAGGTGCAGCAAAATCTGATGTTAGAATAGTTGTCAGAAAAACAATAACTTGCCCAACTGTGTCAATCCAAAGACTAAATTCTGAGGTCAATGAGTTTTTAAACTTGAACCGATCATATCATGATCTACTGAATTTGTTTGAATTTGTTTTTTGAACTTCCAAAGTTAATATTAAATGTTCCTTGATGCAGGACTAACCTTTTCACTACTGCAGTGTGATAAACTGATGGCATCTACTGTCCTCCTGCTCTGTGCCGCTAAACGACTATGACAAGAAAACTACAATTGTGCTGCTGGAGTGGGCGATTTAGCTCACCTGACAGGTAGATGTTGTCTCCCGCCGAGATGACACTGAAGAACTCGCGGTCGTAGAAGGGCAGGCTGGCCAGCGGGTACCACTTACTGTTCTGGGGGTTAAAACAGGTGACTGCTGTCAGGGAGCGCTGGTTCATCCCAATTGCCTGACGCCCTCCCACCAGAACTATCACCTCCGCTACACCTAGAGTACAAAGGAACAGGGAGAGGATGATGGGGGTGGACAAAGGAAGGCAAGAGATGGAAGAAAGCAGGCCATCAGGGAATGTTTCCACCAGTAAATAAGGCCCAAGATTGAATCACAGCCTCTTTGAGACACCGCAGTGCTGCAGTAACTCACAGGAATAATGTTTTGTGGCATGTTGCTTGATGTTTAAGTATTTTTACATGGCTTTCAAGATCAAGGTGAACAGTTTTATACATTTAATAATGGTACCATTAGGAAAAAAACACATTTTCATTTTCAGAAAAGGACCTTGATAGGCTGCGTGAAAACCAACAAACACAACCAGACATAGATTACAAGTCTGCTGTTTTGAATTCAGCAGGCCTTGGCTGTTCTTGAGTCAATAAGCTTGTTGGGGAAAAAAAAAACAAAATGCAAAATAGAAAGGTTTCCTCTTGGTCACAGGAAACTACAAAGTCAAATGGGAAAGTATAACTCAATTACCAAGACTGATGGAGCTGCCATGGTTTTGGTTGCTCCCCAGCTCTCTTATTCTGCTTTCCTGCACATAATACAAGCACTAACCTAAACATTCACTTGTCCACACACTAACAGTGAAACATACACTGTTGGCATGGCATAAGAGAATCGCAAAATCAATAGGTGGGAATCAATTGTGTACACAACAGCTATAACATTATGACAGCATGGGCACCCTGACCGGTCTGTGGCTATGCAGCCCCATGTGCAACAAACTGTGATGCTCTGTGTGTTCCGTGTTCCTTTCTATCAGAACCAACATTAACATTTTCAGCAGTTTGAGCTGCACGGGCCAGCCTTCGCTTCCGCCCATGAGGACCCTGTCGCTGGTTCAGTGGTTTTCCTTCCTCGGACCACTTTTGGTAGGTACTGACCACTGCAGACCGGGAACAACCCACAAGAGCTGCAGTTTGGAGATGCTCTGACCCAGTCGTCTAGCCAGCACAGTTTGGCCCTTGTCAGAGTGCCTGACATCCTTACGCTTGCCCATTTTTCCTGTATCAGCACATCAACTTGGAGAACAAAATGTTCACTTTTTGCCTAACATATCCCCCCCACTGACAGTTGCCATGGTAACGAGATAATCAATGTTCTTCACCTCACCTGTCAGTGGTCATACAGCTATGGCTGATCAGTGTATGCACACACATGCGCTGAGGACCTTGTGTGATTAAGAAGACGACATTCGGCACTCATCCCTATTACTCCTCACCCGATCGTTGCTCTCAGACACGCATGCACACACAGAGCTGCTGGATAAAGACACCAGTGATCCAAAACACACAAACAGGTTGGCAGGCTGCCACATGCGTGTCTCAGGTCCTCTCAGTCTTCAGCAGCAGGCTCCAGTGAGCAGGCAAGACGACGAGCCGCCAGACAGAAATGAGCTGTGTGTTTGTAAGCAGCAGGCAGGCGGGCAGAGGGAGGAGAGCCAGGGAGGGAGAGGAGGGCGATAGTGAGAGATAGACACAGTGTGAGGAGAGAGAGAGTGGCGGGGGGGGGGACAAAGAGGGAATGAAAGAGAAAAGAAAGTGGGAGAGGAGGGAAAGCTAATCTTCATACACTCCAAACCCGCACCACTGGTTCATCTGCTTGGATCAATACCTTTCCACACAGGCACATCTATAGGTGCCTGTCTTTTCCTTCTGCTTCTTGCTGTTAAAAAACTACTTTTAATTCAGCTTCTCTTTTTATTTTCAAAGCTCGCTAAACAGAGAGCTTTTCTCTAGGAAAGGGAAAAAGGGTAAAAGAGGAGAAACTACGAAACTACAATGGGCTTTCCTGAGGCTGAGCAAACAGAGAGCAGTAAGCACGGCCTCAGACATATCGTGGACATACAGCTTAGACTTAGTGGACAGCTTAAACTTGGCTGGCTCCTCTCTTCTATGAGATTTTAAGAATGTGTTCCTCTGCATAGGACAAAGAAGAAAGCGATGGCTCAAGCAGAAACTGTGACAGTGTCACTGCGAAGATGAAAGTTCGGTACACAAGCTAAAAAAAGGACAATCGTGACAAAATGTGGAAGGCGTAGGAGTCGTCCACGTCGCCGCCCTTCCTGGCAGCGAGTAAAAGATGTGTGAGCTTGGAGCGCTGCTAAAACTGATTTGAGTTGAATTTGCTCCCATCATCGGCCCGTTTTCACAGCTTCATGGCATAATGCCCCAGACTGCAAGCCTGAAATGGCCCACAAGACCTCCAGCAGACCTTGGCTATGCAGCTAATAAATGGGAGTGTAGTTTTATAGGACAGTCACAGCTACAGCGGCTGTTCTTTGAGAAAAAAATTAAGTAAAAACAGGCTCTTTGACTTCCCTCTCATGAGCCTCCAACCATGCCTACACACACACATTAATTATATTGAGGTTCCTCTGCTACTGTTCCTTCTCGGGATTAGTTTGCTGCTATTGCTATTGTACATGTTTGTACTCTGTTTCTCTTTATCACACATTATTCTTCTTTATCGAATTTTAAAAGGTTTCACTGTTGCCTTTATAGGATTATATTTTTCATCTCATTTCATCTCTCCGTTTCTTTCATCCTATTAGCTGTTTCAGTTTGATGATATTGACTGCCTCAATCAACTTGAGAAAGTTCCTATGTCTATGTCTGAGCCAATTTTCTTTTTTCGCCATTATATCAATCAATGTTCTACAGTTTGTCTTAATATCTGTAATAGGTTCACGTTGTTAGAGGTTCACAAATATCAAATTCAGTTCCATCTTAGAACATGATGGAGGATGTATAATACTACATTTCCTGATGATGCAGGTTTGTCAATTCAGTCTGACAATGTAAACACACAAAAGTGGTATTTCTTTTGTTGTTTTTCTACATCTTCTCATCTGCCGACCCAACTTGAAATCCCAGTGTCTAATTAGGCCTACTTAAGCAATTTCACATGCTGCTTCAACATGCCGAATTGCACGTCTGTGCACATCCAGGTCTTTATTATCACCTCGTGCACATGTGCAGGGTTGTTCTCTGTGCTTTCCACTTGGCCAGACACGTCAGGGAGAGTCCACATCTGGGCGTTGAGGCTGCTGCGCTGCTCTGACCCCTGAAGCCCTGAACACATTCACAAGCTAACGCAACCCAACACCGGTCTGTCAGAACGCAACAAAACAGGAGAGCGGCACCACTGACGGGGACTCACGGCATCGGATCAGATAGCTGTGTGGGTGTGTGTATGTGTGAGTTTTTCCTCCGAAAACAAAGCCTCACAGGGATGGCTGTCAGTCAGTCAGTCGGAGATTTGATGGGTGTTTGGTTGAGGGATGAAGGGATGGAGGATTGAAGGATGAAGACGAGTGGTTGGGGATGAAGGGATAACCAAGTCTTGACAGGTCTTGTTTTTTTATTTCCTGACGGAGTTTAAACCCATGGCAGTTTGGGGAGAAAGGGGCTCCTTCTCCTGTTTGCTGACCTTTTGTTATATTTCTGGTGTATTTTTAACATGTCTATAGGCAGGAAAAAGCAACTGAGCACATGTTTTAGCCACATCCTGCTTATAAGAAACATACATAACCAAACTACCTGTGCAATGCTACCTTTCACAACCACAGTCATCTTGGCACCCTTGCAGCTCTATGGGAAGTGCCCTGTTTGTGACTGTAGGCTGCCACTGCTCATCTTTATTTGTACTTTGAGAAAAGCAAGCAAGCCCGTGACGATACAGGTTACTGAAACAAAACCAGTCCTTGTTATTGAAATTCAGTGACTGGTGGTGCATTCCCTCCGGTCATCTGCGGTCGTGCCATTAAAACTGATTAACTGATTTTTGTGGCCACTTGAGGGAAGCGGAAACACAACACGGATACATTATCACCTTTTAAGTTGATATAGCTAAATTGCTAGCGAGCAGTTGCTAATTGACACACATGCAGCAGAGAGGGAGCAGCATTAGCATTCATTTGTAGTCTTGTTTGTGTCCACCAGATGAATTAAGTCCAATGTTCACTTTCCTTTTAAATCTGAGTTGACTTAGTGCCATGCAGGTAGTGTTTTTCACTGAAAAAGCTGCCTGCTACATCTTGAAATGACACAGCGGTGAGAGTGAGCCAAAACAAAAGCAGGCAGAAAAAACAGAAAAAGGAGCTGAAAGATGTTAAAACCTTCTGTAGAACTGAGCTTATAACTACAGAGGTGAGTGATAATTCTCCGTGGGTTCGCCACTACAAGCGACACTTTTTACATACGTATAGTAATTTACAGATAGCATATGAGAGATAATGTTAGATAATAATAATTTGGATTATTACGGCTTTAAGAAATGCCTGAAATGGTCAATTAGAACAGCATCAACCACGTCTTCAGTGAGAGGGGAGAACGCAATAAGTGTAAACAGAGACTACAATGGTAACATCTGGACAGGGCCCAATACTAAATCTCTCAGAAGGAGGTTTCAGTTACCGCAGGCTGTGAATTGTTTGGCAAAAAACAAGACAAAACAGAAAAACTCCCAAGAATTATGTGTTCTGACAGACGCTTGTGTAAGAGCTGAATCTCAAATTGAAGTTGATGCCCACCCACAGAGCGTGACACACACACACACACACACACACCCTGACAGTTTCTGCGTTTTGCTTCCACCCAACTCGACTTCAACAAAATGAAACCTATCTGTGACAGGAGCACGCTGCCCATGCTTTACCCCATGTGGGAACAAGCTGGATCCTCATCGTGGACGCACACACACACGAACGTACAGTCACTCCAGAAACAGAGCGGTTGATGGAAAGATGAAGACAGAATGGAGAGATTGTATCGTGTCCTCTCTCCTGCTGCCACACTGGGTCTAATCTCACCTTGTAATGTGTCTCCTTGCTCTCTGACCCATGCTGTGACCCTGCTTTCCTTATTCCTCTTCTTTTTTACCCCGCGGCTAACACCTCCCACTTTCTCTCTCAACTCACAGAAGACTTTGCTCTCTCGCTCTCTCTCTCTCTCTGCAAGTCGGTTCTCTCTCAAACCCCAGGAGCTTTCCAATATATTCTCCATTTTATCTTCCCTCACTGCGTCCTGTTCTTTCTCCCCATGCACCTTTTACCCAAGTGTGTCAGCCTTTTGTGACCTTACTTTAACCAGCCACATTTTGCTGCAGGTATGGTTAAAAGGGACACTGAGGGGTTGGGTTGGGTGAAGTTGCACAAACACACACACACCAACTCAATAAGGTTGAAGTTGAGAGTTAGTATCTTGATCAAATGCATGTCACGTGCATTAGATTTCCTTGTCAACAAATACCAAAATTCGTTCTTGATCTCGGAAACAGCTGTTGACAAAACAATCGCACTGCAAGGTACCTTTAGTAACTGCTCTGAAGCTTTCAATCAAATGACATAATCTTCATCAATGCTTTAAAAATGAACTTTAAAGCTAAACCTTTATGATAACATGGAGAAAGGTGGTTAAGAATTATGACTATCTACAAAAGACAACAGGGCAAATGTCATCTGGTGCTGAAGATCATGTGATATTATTGAAAGCACCACAACACTACCGAAATGGACCTTAACGGGATTGTTTTGTCAAATAATTGAATCTGTAGATTTTGGTTTTTCGTCATGCTTTTAACCCGTAAATAGCACACTTGTACAGTAGTTGAGTAGACTTAGCAATTTCAGAGCTACAAATTTGGTCAGTGACCCTGGTAATTCAGTTGGCTCAGGTCAACTTGAGGACATGTTGAGGACTGAAAGTAAAGTTAAATATTAGTGGCATCTAAATAGTAAGCTGCATCTCAAATTGTCTCAACTGTCAGATGAAAAGTCCTTCTCCGGCTTCTCTGCTTTCCTTTATTTCCTGCACATCTCTATCTTTATGACTAGGGCAGATCCAAACAGAGACATCCACAAGGGATTTAACGCGACAGTGTACATTATGAAGGACTTTGTCGCTGAAATAATTGTTCATGCAGTCAGCTTATGAGGGTTTGAGCTCTGCTTTTCATTTGTCTTAATTTATCCTTATATTATCCTGAAGGAAATTTAGTTGGTTTGCAATCAGGCATTAAAAACATAAATCACAGGAATACACAGATGACAATGAAGAACAGCCATGTAGCCTTAGTCTCATGTGAAACAAGGTGTCTGCATGTTAATAAATGTGTCACATGTATAAATATATGTGTGAATATAGGCGCAGTGTATAACTGGGGAAAACTAAGTGTGCAGACTTTTAGTCACTGGGTATCACAGCCTCAGTGACACCAGCAGTCTGTCTCTCAGGGCTCAAAGCCATTTATATCTCACTGCTGGTCCATAACCATTTCCTCTTATCTCAGTCGCTTCTCTATAAGCTCTCTCTTTTGCTTTTTTTCCCTTGCTAATCCGATGATTTCTTTCTCAGGGTGTTAATTTGTTATGGTGAGGATCAGGGGGCAAAAGGCTCCCAAATAATGTCAGGGTCCAGGGAGCTCCAATATGTATATCTGTGCGAATTCAAGTGGGTGTGTGTGGGTGTGTGTGTGCGCATATGTGCATTGTTTGTTGTTTGTCCTTCGAGCGAAAATCTGTCCTCCAGTGATTGACTGGTGTTCTGGGAGGTGAAGACAAACCTATTTCATTGCCTCAAGTGTCCTCAAACTACGTTTAAATGGTCAGTTCATTCAAATTACTGACTTAGCGGTATCTCGTCATGCAGAAACAGTGTCCCCCATACTCGGCATCATCCACACCTTTCGCTGTGAACAGTTTTTGGTGGAACTACTTTATACCAAAGAAATTGTGCCCATGGAAACTGGGACAGTGTCACTGCAAAGATATGTTCTTGTTGAATTTTTTAAATGCAATGTTTCAATGCTGTGAGCATTGCACATGACATTTCTTTTCCCCTCCAAGAGACAGATACCTTAAAAAGAGACTGTCCTCCCCAAAAATATGACCTTTATAAATAGACGTTTATTGTTAGGTGGCGAACTATGAAGAGTGTCAACTTCCGTATACAAGACTGCTGTTTGTGTCCCGTGTAAAACCAACGCTGACTTACGTACATATGTTAAGCTACATAACTAACATACTTAATTTAAACAATGCTATGATCTTTTCCTAAACCTAACGGCACATGCAATAATACAGCTCTAACCAGGTTCACGCTGTCTGTTGAATATTGGATGAGGCTGAAGCAGCCTTCCAGCCATGCAGCAGGTAGAGCAGGTCAAAGTGCCAGATGTGGCATGAGCGATGCTGCTGCTGATCCATGTTCCTGTAACTGCTGATCGCTTTGGGTCTGAGCACAAACTGCAGCTCTAGGAACAGAATGAGTCAAGTTTTCTGGCAACAGCCGAGGCGATCGTTCACCCGTCTCCCCCTCCCTTTATCCCTGTCTCCCTCCTCGGTAGCTCAGGCTGACAGTAGTCACTAGTCAAAAGGTCAAGCGGACGAAACCTTAATTTTGGCTACAGCCCCTGCAGACATTCAGACCAGAGGTTATCTAATCTGGATTTACTGCCTCCATGTTACATTTATGAGCCGAGATAGATGTGTTTGCTCGAGATTTCACTGATAAGCCGCAGGAATATCAAAAACTCATACACCAATTCTCCAGTGAATAGCTGCATCCAACTTTCTCTCGCTCCTGCTTGCTCGCTCGCTCTGTTTCTTTCTCCCTCCATCAAATACCATCTCAGACTCCAGAAATAAAATTGGAAGAGAGGATCCGCTGAAGGGCACTCTTCACATAGAGCGATTAAGACATTTCTGGCACACACTCCTGCATCCTGCTTTTCCAGTTTGAGAGGTGAAACCGAGTAATCTCACGCTGCATTGGCTCCAAAAGACAAACCAGGCTGAATAATTACACAGAGCAGGACAATAATCAACAAAGTCCTGACATGAAAAAAAAACCCTGCAAAGCTTATAATTGTCTTTCCCAAGTGTTGACAGCCTCCCTGTCGCGATCGACTTGCTTAATGGTTAGAGTTGAGGCTGCTCAGCCAGAGAGAAAGATGACAAATGAATTCAATTATTCTATGAAAAAAGGAGCTACTGTCAGTGTTGATGAAGAACAGCAAGACAGAGTGTTAATCGGGGCTGAGCCAGAGGCAGCAGGTGGCAGGATTCAGAGGAAAGTCATCTGATGATCTTTTATGCTCTCCTTACAAGGTGTGAATCTTGTTCATTCTTTGTGGTGGTAGCGCGCTGCGGCCACTCTCCAAGGAGCTACTGGCTGGTGGAGGTGTGAATGAGCAGATGAATGTCATGCCTATGGGCTCCGGACCTCACAGAACAGCCCTGTTTTATTGTCTGCTAACTGTGGGTGCATGCCAAGCTATTGTGCAGGCTGAGCTAATGAATTCCAGCCATTTTAGACCACCACCCAGCCAGCACACAGGGTTTTATCCAGCTTGCCTCATGCTGCAGGAATATAAAATGGTTAGTAACGTTTAATATTTACATTTCCAGAGTAATTCAGGGAGCAGCTTAAATCCTGATGCAAAACATGCCAGGGATCTGATCTCAATTTAAAAAAAACCAAATAAATAAATAATCTTGTTCTAGGGAGCTTTAAACCGAGTACTCTAGTATAAGGAATGATCACATGGATAAAACTCTTTCTTCTGGAGCGAACCTGCTGCATACTCAAACTCTTATCTCAGTTACCCCTGCTGCTGCATGTTTTAGTGTACAGTAGTTTTTAACTTTTCTACCTTTAGATACATGAACACTTGATTACAGATGATGACGTGGACAGAGAGAAAAACAGGATTCCCTCCTACACAGAATGCACTTAAATGTTCAAAGTGTGTGTGTGTGTGTGTGTGTGCGTGTGCGTGTGTGTGTGCGTATGTGTGTGAGCGAGACAGAGAAACAGTGTGAGCCGGGCAGGACCCCTTCGTCTCCTAGTCATTACAACTCATTTGTCTGAGTGCTATTCCACTTGGCTGGGTTGCGTTAACAGTTTGTCCTGGCACTCTCCAGCCTCCTCTGAGCCGAGCACAGCATCACATGTGGACAGAAGGGAATGGGAACATAATGTACGGCTTTTGTCGGGGCGCGTGCTCATACACACACAGCATGTGTACCAAAAACTTTGTAGCACACAAATGCACCTATAGATGTAACAAATCAGAGTGGATCTTACAACTTCAGACAAAAATGGTTTGTGAGTAAATTCCCAGCACCAACGGCTGTTTAACCCCCCATCCCCTGTACAGTCTAATGACAGCTAATTAGATGCACATCCACACTCTGATTAACCAATTAGCAGCTAATGGATACACATACAGTACGCTAAACACCGTGGATTCATTATGAGAAACTCATAGTTTTCACTTTACTCTTTTCTGGCCAAATGAGGAAACAAAAGACAAAAGACACCAGCTACATGCACCCTGCCTTCCTGAAAGGTTCACTGCTGCAGCTGGAAACTGAGGTATAGTAAGAAAGTCATGAGGTGAATATAAGTATTCCTAAAATGAGTGTCAAAAAGATACAATAATGCCATCTGTACACACACATTTACACAAAAAATGAAGCATACTGAGCTTCCCTTCATGTTTAAATTTTGTGTTTATATATGAAGATTACAGACAGCTAATTTCTATTCTGAGTATCTTTTTTGGCTCCTTAATTAGCATCTAATAAAATTAATGGGCAGAGAATCCACTCAATAAAACGCTTCAGAATGCAAAATAGGTGCAAATTGTGTTTCAGTTTAACTTTTTTATGACTCTTGCCTTGTCGCAATTCTGAGAGAAACAAGAGTTCCTCCAAATGTTGTCCACCCTTGTTGTTCGTATATTTTTTTGTTTAAAACCAGTTCCATTGACTCTGAACAGGAGTCAAACAATGTAGGGACATACCAGGACCTGTCAGAGTTACTGACATAAAAACCTACCATCAATAAAAACTGGGCTATTAAGTAAAGAAATAAATTACAACAATGCAGCACAGCAGGACTCTATATAAAGAAAAACATTGGAAAACAAGACAATAAAAGGGTGTGTGGAAACCATCTGGCTGGTTCTTTTTAGCCGCAATAGAAATACCTTCTTTAGAGCTCACAGCTAATGGAGCAAGTACTCATTAAGATGTCGGCCTTTTTGTTAAACTCAAAAAGGTTTGTGCACTTCCATCTTATGAGCACATCGCAGAGTGTATTTTCATAGGCCATTAATATTCATATTAATGGTTTTCTTATCCTTGACATGATGTATATGAGCTTGATTTGGCAAAAACATGAAACAGTTAAATAAGATATACAAGAGATTTTGCAAGCACATTTTACATTACTATCAACATTTTACCAGTTGTTTTATTTACCATTATAATGTAATATTTAAATCTGCTTTAATCCATAGTTCTATATTAACAATGGATAAAAATGACTATGTACTAAATTAACTCTTAGTGCTCTCTCATCAGTGCAGCCAGCAGTTGTTTTCAGCTAAAAGGCTCTCATGAACCCACTGCACGCTACCTTCCCAGCACCAAACAGTAAACAGACAAAATGAGGGAACATCGGAGCATTTAGCAGCTAAAGTGACAGATATTTGCCTCAGGAGTCGGCAAAGACAAAACATAGCTAGGAGAGAGTATCGTACATTAGTCAGTCGGACAGAAACACTGGTTTGCTGGATGTGGAACTTAACCACTGTTAGTGGACACGTTCGCCATAACAGCATTAAATGATAATATGTCAATGTAGTCTTTGCAGTATGTTGAGCTGCTCATTTTAGCTTTTCACAGATATATTGGTATTGTTGTATATATTTAATAAGTAACAGGAAATTACAGCACAGAAATGCCAACATTATTTCAGGTAAATTATTAACAGTCACTATTAAACACTAACGATTGCCACACAGTTTGAACACAGCTCCTTATTCCTCCTTAATCCTAATTCCTTAATATAGTATAGTATTTCACTTTCTGTTAGTTCAGATAGATGAGACGTTTGATATAACTCTCATCTCTATCTGTTAAATACAAGACTATAGTCAGCATCCAGTTAGCTTAGCTTTGACAAAGACTGAAAACAGTGGGAAAGCTAGCCTGGCTCTGTCCAAAGGAAACAAGATCTCCCTACTAGCCCCTCTAAAGCTCACTAATTAACACATTGTGCCTCATTTGTTGCATCCCTAAAATAATCCTGAAGTGTAAAAACATCAATAAGCATAATTCCCAAGCTGAAATACTAATAAAACAAAAGCCTGCTCATGTTTAATATTAGTATTGGACAACTAATCAACTATTGGTTGGTCTCTAAGAATGAATGATAAGGGAACAGCTGCACTGTGAGTGTACTGTAACATCCATCGTCAAATTCAAAGATTTGAGTCTAGATGTGAAAGGATGTTAATTAAAAATCTGTCTCACAAGAGTAAATTAATATTCTAGGATGAAAAAATGTAATTCAACTCAAATGTATTACTAGTAAAAAGACCAAATGTGTGAGGCACTCAGACATGTGTCCATGCGTGCGTGCACACACACACACAGTATGAACACAAACACCCAACTATAATACACCCACATATGCACGAGACTCACAAGTTCACAGATTGACTGCGCTCAGCAAGAAGTGCTTCATGGATGGCAGTTTTCCTTTCTTTTTTCCGCTTGACAGACTTATCAACTGAGCTCAGGTGGTGCCCCATCTGCTTGCGCACATTCAAAATACACACACACACACACACACCCACTTACTGCTTACACAAGTAGACACATGCTCAAGGAATAAACTCAATCAAATGTCTGCCCTTCAAATTTCATTTCTGATCCCCATGGGTCCTTCTCGCCCTCCCTCTCTCTGACCACTTCCCGACCTCTCCTCCTGTTCTCCCACGTCTCTTCGCTTCTTTGTCCTCCGTCCATGTGCCAACCACGATTCCCAACAACCTCAAACTCACCTTCCAGTCTTTCCTTTATCTAGCTCGCTGTCCTGCATGCACACGTGCTAGTCCTCAAGTCTACCCTGCAATCCCAGTGACCATGCACCCTGCTGTGCAGAACCCACCCTGTCCAATGCAGCAGATGGCTGAGCAACACATGCTCGCACACAAACAATCACGACCACTGACACAACCACACTCAGGTATACAAACACACAGCTACACAAAATGTGAAGGTACGTATCTTATCTGTACACTAGAACACACCGTTTTTCAGAACACGCATACACTTTGATGAAAGGCTCAGCCCAGAGATTCAGTCCTCATAAGAATTTCAGCTTCAGATGAGTTAAAAACTTGATCGGAAGAACGTGCATGTATTTCTCATTCACTGAGTCATCGGGGCATAATGCATCATGAATGTATTCATCCCGGCAGCATTTATATAATTCTGTTGTACAGAGCTACGAGCTGCTGTGAATCAATACGCACTTCAACCTGCATAATGGGGCTGTAGGACGCATAAGATATGCACATACCAAACACTATAAAATGGGCCTCGACAGAAAATGCTCCAAGAAACTGCTGAGAACAATGAAAAACTACTGGATCGAGGATGAGCAATGGGACAATGCTGAGCTCATGTAATGCCACAAATGTTGCTTCTCAAGAGGCAAATGATTCTTTATAAAGCCTCATGTGACTCCATTACATGCAATTAAAGATGCAAAAATATTAACCTGAAGCAATTCCCCCAATGTTTGTTTACTGGCAAATAAACACGCTGGCTGGACAACAGTGTTGGCTAGTAAACTGATCTCTTCATAAAGTGCCATTTGTTAGGCAATTATCTTTATCCTATCAAGCAGAAAATAACTTGTACTGAATGGTAAGGTGTGCTGGTGCGAAGCTCATAATGCCATGCAGACACTATATTTAGGCAGGTCTTTACAGGGGGAAAGAGTGGGGTCCTGGCCGAACTCAGGGAAAAACTCTAATAGCCAAAAGCAATTTGCAGGCGCCTTCCAATTTCCATGAATGATACTTTGATTTTAATGATGTAAATAAACACAGCCTTCAATGGCTTGGACATCGGTGGCGGTCGGAAAGTAGATGGTTGGCTGGTTGCTTAGAAAGCAAGGATGGACCTGACTGTGCTTAGCTGGTGTTAAAAAGTTGTTAGGAGATGTTTATGTGCTGAGTTTGCTGTAGAAGAGCCTGGGTTCAGTAGCCTGAAAAACCCTGGGAAGCCGTTATGGTTGGATACTTTCAACTTTTCACTTTCAACCTCAATCAGGCTTGACTCCAGTACTCATATGTTTGATTGTGGAAAGAAAACCCTGTGCTGACATTTGGAAACATGACCTGTTGCCTGTGTGCACTTTTAAGTATTTTCAGCAGTTGGCATTAAGGAGCTTTAAATCCCTCCTTTCCAGTTTTGGGTAAAATCAATACAATGCAGTGGAGGTCTCCTTGTGCAGACCTGGACCTCTCTGTCATCTTGATGCAGTACAATATGAATAGCGAATATGGGTGCATAAAGCCTGGCAATGTGTTCTGGGTCAATTACACTGGTGGGTGGCCAGGTCATGTCACTGCCACCCTGTTCTCAGGTCATCCAGGCCAAAGAGGATGCACATCAGTTTCTCTCTGCTTGCGTGCATGAGTGTGTGCGTACCGGCTGAGAGCCTCGGCCGAGTCCTGGGCGTCTGCATCTCTTGCCGTGCGTGGGGCAGCATGTGGTAGCGCTTGGACTCATTGACCAGATCGCGACACGCCTCCGAGGATTTGATGAGCTCCTCGTTGTCCACCACGTTCAGGAGGTAGGATGGGTGGATGAAGGGAAGACGCACCACCGCCAACAGCTCTGACAAATACTGGGAAAAGAGAGAAATGAGAATTAGAGGTTGAAGGCTGCATTCAGTGAGTGATGCTTAAATCACATAACAGAGGCTAAAATAAAGAAACAAAAGCAAACCAATGAAACGGTGTTTGCAGACAGTGGAAATGGCAGGATGATCAGAGAGGCTATATATGACACGCTAAACCAAATGGAGGACCGCAGTAAGCACGCTCACATCTTCCATAAAGAACAGTTGGATCAACTCCCAACTTCATTTAAAATACATATATTTTTTGCTGTACAAATAACTTTTTTAATAATATCATAAAAGAACATACAGCAGGAGAACACAATTCCGGAGACATCTAATTCAGTCATTAAAAGCTCTTCATCATTGAACAAGAAGCCACAGATAACAATTTGCCAAGTTTTCAGTAAGATGCGCTCACCATCTCACTTTCATATGTGCATTTTGGTTACGCTGCGAGAGCCAAAACGAGCCAGCGGGGGGGCATCTTACCTCTTCCACCTTCTGTCTCAGATTCTTTTCCGCTTCCAAATTACATTTTTCAACAGACAGCTAATGTTCCTCTGTAGCTAAATAAAAGACCCAGCTCTAGTTAATCACAACCCATTCAAGCCGAGAGACAATCCAAAGCAAGATGCTACAGTACCGTCTAAAGTTTTAAGGGTTGAACAAAAAAATAAAGACTGATTTTACACAATTAAAGCTTGTGATTGGCTCCTTTTCCCTTTTGAGGTGAGAATGACGATTGAGCTGCTTTTTAGAGGTTTGCCGTTGTGGAGTGAACCTCAACTATGGCAACGCAAATATTTCTTTTTGTGTACACATTTGTTCCATTGCTGGGTGTGTATACAATTATGTGTGCTTATGCCGTATAGGTGTTCAGACAGAGGCAGGGCAGACTGTTGCCATGGCAACCTTGTCCGGCTTTTCAATGTGTATGTATGAGTACAGTAAAAGCTGTAAACAAGCTTGGATGGAGCGACAGAGAGCTGGGTGGAGATTGACCCCGCTGACCCTTCAGCTCAGAGCGACATGCCCGAGCCGCATGGGGGAGAACGACAGACTCACAGAAACATCATTCAGGGCAAATGACAAGCTGACCCTCTGCCTAAGCATCTCCCTCCCTCTCCCACCTGAGGCCCATTTGTTTTCTACCGACATCCTGGGACCGGAAAGGAGGATATAAGAGAGCTGAGAAAGGGACAATGTGCAGGAGAAGGGATTATGGCATGAGGAGGAGGGGATAGGACAAGAGAGGAGACGAGTGTAGACTTAGGAGGAGGAATGGAGGAAGAAGAGCATGGACGAGAAAAGAGAAAAAAGATGAGTGAACTGAAGTGAAGAGAAAAGGAGAAGACGGGAGAGAGGATGCGACGGTTCCACGGCAGTAAGCGAAATCTGCTGATGACATTTCCTCTCTGCGAGCACGCCCAGAGCGAAACGCCGTCCTGCAGATGGGACTGACTGTTTCCCTCCTCCATGATCGTACACAGCTTACCTAACAGTTTATCAAACAAACAGCTCAATACCCACATAAACACTGGCGGCCGGCTCCCAGCGCCTCAGCTCAAACACAGCAAGTAGGTAAAGTCAAAGCAAGCTACTTAGCATACTGAGATATTCAGGGAAGAATCACTAGCTCGGGAGAAACTACTACTTCCAATTAAAGTGCCCCCATAGTGGGAGATTTGCCCCAGTAGTTACTGAGTCATGTCACACTCAAATGGATGTGACTTAAGCTTCAGGCTTACTGCTCTGCTTTTCTATTACAAGCTACTTTACCCCAGGTCTGCCACAACCTCTCCTACTTTGGTGTGATGACTGTATCATTAATGCTGGTAATCAGATGACACATACTTGACTGTAAATTCTTTTTAGACAAATATCCGTTGAAAAATCTGAGGAGGTATGAACTCCACTTTGTTGCATTTAAAAGTCAGTTGATGCTCACGAGATTATACATGTGCTTTGGCAGGTCATCTGAAGTGAGACCACAAGTGACCGCTCTGACCCTCAGAGCTAAATTAAAGCTGTATATGGGGCAGTTCCAGCCAGGTGGTGCCCTTAGTGGCACAGCAGAAATAAATGTGCTGAAATGTCTTGGGGTGCATGTGGAAATCTTGCTCCTATTTGGAACAGCAGGTGGACGGGCTTGAAGTTAGTCTTTGGCCTTCTCTGGTGTTTTCATGTTGAGTGGGTTTCATCCAAATATTCCGGTCTCCTCTACAGCCCACAAACACGCCGCTCAGGTGGGGGACTCTGCCCGTAACTATGGATGTTGTGTATAACTGTGCAATACAGTCATGACCTGTTGCAGATGTTTCCCTGCCTCTCATGCAATGCATGCTGGTATAGATACCTTGAAATGAAATAAGGGAGTATAGAAAATCAGACTAAGTCACGTTTGAGCTCCGTGTGCACACGTGTTCTCATTAGCGGTATTGTCTTGGCTCACTGTAAACCGCACCCACGTCAATACGCACACAGACACAGACACACATACACGCCAAGATTTCTTTACCGAAGTAAATGAAAACAAGCATCCTACTGTACCATCTGCAAATCTTAGCCCCACACAGATCTGTTGTAGCCTCTCTTCACTTGCCAAACCTTTTTAAACTGGCAGTAAAATGACCTCCCAAAAACACACCCACATACACATGTGGATGCAGAAAGCGGCAGATGAAAACACTTCAGCAGTAAGGTCTGTAGGATGACTGTACCATATTCTAATCATGTGTTGTTTGTGGTCATAGTAATCTGGTTGGTGCATTCAGTCCAAAGGCTGATTTGACACTAAAGACACTGACCTTAAATAAACGACCATGGCTTCAATTGTACTGTAAACAGATTGCATGTGTGTGTGGGGTGGTGAGGCTGTTTCACTCTACTTCAACTCAGCCCCCTCCCTCCATCTCTCCCTCTATTTCTGGGAAAGAAAAAGAAATAATTACAATACATCTCTAATTCTAACTAACTCACTATCTCTCCCACTTCTTTTTCACTTTCTGTCTCTCTCTGCACCTCCACCGTCACTCCTCGCTCTTCCTCCCACACACGCATACATCGGCATGGAAATGAGGGAGAGTTGCACACTCGCTGCTAATATTCAAATCCACAGTGTCAGACCCTGTGAAAAAAGGAGCCCTGCTTCGTGCCAGCCATTGAAACTAACAGGAATTATTGCAGATACTGTGAACTCAAGGTTCTTGTTTATCTTTTGAAATAAAGTGTTTTTAAAAGACATAGCGAAAACTGTGTTTTGTTGTCACCTACACACTGCTTTGCAGTCATGTCTTCACTTAAGTTTTTCTTGATTTTAGGCATGTATTTCAAGAGCTACTTTTTATTTTCTTGCATTTTTAGATTTTCACCCTGCATCCTGTACTGTATCTTGTGGTCACTGAGTCACTCATGGAAGGTGAATGTACGGTTAGCGCTTGTCCAATATACACCATACAACCTATATGCCCGTTTGATCAGTGGTGGTAGCACCTTGCTTAATCACATGCTTTTATGCAAACCTAATTTAAATGTGGTTCGTATATGCTGTGGGACTGGGCGGTTCACTGTATTTATTCATTATATTGTTAATTACTATGTTGCCTTCTTTTCAATCACTTGCCACTTAGTCAATACGCTTAAATCATTCATTTGGGGGAGCATTAATGCCACTTTTGCTTTGCACAGCATTTATATGCCACGGTGTACATGTGCCTCTATGCCTCAAATAAATTTTTTTTTTATTCTTATGTAACAGGTCTCTTAGCCATGCTAGCAGAAAGGGTGTAGTGATGGCACTATTGACCTGTCAGTCCACTACCTTCATCCAGACTGAAATCTCTATAAAACAAGTACTGGACAGACTGCCATAAAAGACAGACATGCTAATTAACAGTGTTAGCCTGTGTACGGGCCAAGATGATGAACACGGTTAACACTGTAGGCTACCTGCTAAGCATGAACATGTTAGTACCGTGCCTACAGTAAGTACAGCCTCATAGAGCTAGTACGTACGTAGACTCTTCCCATCTAAAACCTTTACAGAAAGTGCAAGTGACAACACGGATCTGATGTTTTGAAAGAGTGAAATGATAAGTAATTCATGATTTTGGGTTTTTCCATTTAAAAAGAGGCATATCCTTCTTGACAAATTACCAACACAGCTGCACCATGATGATCCTTCGCTCTTTTCATCCATTATGTTTGTGGATGAAATCTCCTTTTTTGTGGCAGATATACTCATGGGATTACACTAATATTGCCAATACGTGCCTTCCTGGTTAACCGAGTCTTAATTCTTTGGTGTGGATAATTAAATCACTGTGTTCTTGTGCTTTATGTACAGAATACCTGTCTAAGACTTGCTACATGTCTGTAACAGTATCGCACGAGCTAATCCAGGTAAACAGGTAAGCAAAGGATTTCACATTTAAACAGACTGTAAGCTTCCTTGGGTTAGCTCTGGTAAATATTGATGGAAGCTAATGTATTCAGGTTTTTACCATCCTCTCTGGAAGCCTGGTGAGTGAGTGCTGCATGCAGTGGATGCGTGCCATATAAACTTTGTGCTAAAAGGGTTAGATCTTCATTTGTATATATGTGTGCACGTGTGTGACACGAATCAGGTAAATGAGAGCACTCACAACACTCAGACCAATGAGTGACGTTCATGTACTGCGCAGATGAGAGCAGGCGGCGTCTTTCCGACTCCATTTCCCTCCATCTCCAACAACCTCTGGTGCAATCACTCTCATGCACAGGCACGCAGAGTAGAATGTGAGTGCCATCCCTCCAGACGAATGGTGTGACCCGCGCAACCCGTGTATGCTTTTAAACATTGATGGCATCTAATGGCCGCAAATCATCTACTGTGTCAACTTTAAGATACAGAGCCCACTATGCATTTCAAGAAAACATTATCTTTTCACATTCTTAATGAGTTCACATTTTTTTAACACATGGAACATATGGAGAGTATCCACAGAGGTCTGAGAACATATGGAGACGCTACTTTTAGCTTGTCCGCCCACACACACACGTGTTTCCCCCTCCTCCATTTTTTTATGAGAAGTCCATATGCTTATCCCCGTGTATCCTACATATACAACACCTTGTTGACTTCACCTCTCTAATGGTGTTTATATTGCGCACACCCACCAGGTACAAAAACACACCAGGTCAACATCCTCAGTGCCAACGGTGCACATGCAATGCATCCTGCGGAACTTGCAAGGAAACTAAACTTTTTTTTTCCACACACACCCACATGCACACATATTCAGGCAGGTGGACCGAGGACGTGGATGGGTTGAACCTGGTGAAAGGCAGGGATAATGTGGCTAACAGGGAGCCTCTCAGAGCTGTCAGAGGCAGCAGAGAAGCAGTCGTGGCGCCGCCATCCGCTAACACAGGTGACAAATGTCCACTGAGCATTTCCCATTCCACTACTGTCAGTGAGGACTAACGTGTCTTACCGTGTGTGTGTGTGTGTGTGTGTGTGTGAGAGAAATGATTCAGTGCCACAGTGGCGTCAAATAAATGACACATGAACGGTCATATCTATTTGCTTTGCTCTGAGCAGATAGGAGTATGCCTCTGCTTTAGTGTGAAAAATGGGCAACCCGATGCTTAAAACACAGCTCAGCATAAAAAAAATAAAAAAAACACAACACACTCACTGACTAACAAGTGTGTGTTCAATAGAGCACAAGCCCATGTTTAGCCTTACAGCGCTAACAAACCCACTCAGCTGAAATGAACACAGCTCAGTGTCCTTTTGAGTGTGTGCACGTTTATTTGTGAAAACACATGCGTGTGCTTTTTTTCTGGTAACACATAATGGATGAGTAAAATATGCTCTTGCAAATGGCACTTCATTTGGGTTCAAGAGATGCTTTGCTGAGCGTGTTTGTGTGTTTTTACGACTGCCTGACTATGTGTGCATATGAGCCGTAAGGATGGATGGGAGGGTTGGAGAGGGATGTAGCGGACGACAGACGCTGTCTGCTGCCCTGAGCAATCACTGACAGGTGCAATGTGTTCTCCTTTGAGGCCTATTTCAGCATGACTTCATTCAAAAAGAAAAAAAGCTTTCTTCCACTTATTTAATTCAAAACATATTCATATCAACCGACTGCTTGCTGTACATTAACATAAAACTTTCTGGCTTGTTTCTCAACTCACTGAATTATCTTTGGCATCGAGTGGTATGTAGCAGCTTCTGTATTTCCCCATCAATGATATGATGCGGTGCATTTTTATTTTTTCTCATAAATCTTGGGAAGACAGAAGATTGCTTCCTTTGAGCAGATAGCTACATTTGTTTGCTCTCTATGCATCGTGTTGCTCATGCAACTCTTGTGTGTTCATAAGAGTGCCCAGTGGAAATGAGATGCCTTTGACTTGCTCTGTATATACAGCTGCCGTGGTTGAGTGACTGCGCTTCAACTGGCTGCACACATCAGGACTGAGTGCGCTCTGGGACAACAACGGACACAGATGAGAATGGAGGTCTGGGGTTCAGTGGCTTGCATCCCGTCCACTCTCAAATACGCAAGTCACACTAGGACCGATATACAAGTGATTTCCAGTCTTGTGTGAATGTTTAAGAGCAGGACTGGGATATGAACAATGGCATCCTGTGCATTTTGTGTAAATCCCTACGTGTGTGTGTGTGTACTCGCAGGAATGTCTTCATGCGAGTTGGAGGTAAAGATAGGAGAGAAGGCAGAAGAAAAAGTAAAGAGTGCCCACTGCATCAATCTGGATTGACTGACTACAAGAACGTGTATTTGTCCCAGGTCATGCTGGCAGAGGCCTACACACTCATTTCGGCTGAATAGTTTCAGTTTCTGCTTCAAGGATAATTGTGACATAAAGCTCCTCATCTCAAAAAAACACAAGTAACCTTTTCTTAAGAGGTGAGCGGTGATGAAAGGTTTACCTTTTGAATTTGGAGTTTAAAAAGAGAATGTCTAAATTAAAAGTGATGCTTGTGTGAAAAAGGTCATTTGTAATTTTGAAGGTAAATGAATCGTAAAACAGTGAAGGAAACTCAGTTAATATCCCTACACACCCATGGGATTTTTGTCCTTTGATAATTTTATGCTCTGGAGGGAAAAAAATCACATCACCACATTACCAGAGTCAATAGTATAAAATCCCCAAAATAATAACTAGTAACTTGCATGTGAAGCAATAGCTTAAACTATATTAATTTGGCTTGACAACTGAAAATTTCAGAGCAGGCCATTGTTATTTCTGATGAGTGGACAGTAGGTCCTTGCTAATGGCAAGGCTGCCCTTTTTTATCATGAAAATACACCATTAACTGTCCTTTTTAGCTGTTACATTAGTTGGCCACTTTCCAAAGAGTCAGTTAATCAGCCTCTATTGTCAGGTTGAGTCACCTGGCAAGATAGGATCCTTTATAAAATATGTTGAAGTGAGGCGTAATGGAGGTCCTATTCAGGGATCTGGCAAAGCCTGGCCTGTTATAATTGAAGCCATGTGTCTGTGGTTTTCCCACAAAAGACTTTCTGGGTGAAAGGAAGGACAGGTCTCTGTCTGTCAGCACCTTCCCAGAGAAAACACAATGCAGGACACCTTTCTTCCAGCCTTTTGTTTATGTAACTTATGGAACAAGTGTTTTGCAGATGTGCTGGGAATGTTTGGAGGTACATTACGGTGTGCATCATTTATTCTAGAGCTGCAGCTAATTTTCATGATTAATTAATCTGTTGATTCGTTTTCCAATTAATTGGTAAGCCAAAGAAATAACAGAAAATTGGGAAAAATGCCCCTCATCATTTACCAATACAAAGTAACGTCTTGTTTTGTCTGACCAACAAATCAAAACCCAAACATATTCAATTATCAAAGATGCAAAACAAAGAAAAGTAGTAAATCCTTATATTGAAAAGGTTGGAAGGAGCTAATGTGTGATATCTTATCGCTTAAACTAGAATAAAAACTGTAAACATGAGGAAACAGCTAGTGTGGCTCTGTCCTAAAGATAAAAACACTCACCTCACAGACAGCTATCTGTCTACTCTCGGCAAGAAAGTGCATTTTCAAAAATGCCAGACTATTCCTTCAAAGATTATTCATTATCAGAATTGTTGTATATCCTTTTTCGACTAATAACTGCTTGTTTTAGCAATAAATTCTTCCAAATGTTTCCATTTCTTTTGAAGTCTCTGTAAGTCCCTTTCGCTAAAATACACCAGCAGACATATACACACACTTGCAGGGCGGCACACCTTCAATGATACTCAAAGAAAACTGAAACAGCTCTCTTCTTTCATTCAGCGGCTTTGTGTCTCATAGCAAACCATTAGTAATGCTCAAATGCTCTCCCTCTGTCTCTAAGCGATGTCCAGGCCCCGTTTCCTGGTGCCATCGGATGTTAGTGACAGCACAGCGGAGAGAGAAAATTGCATATTATTTACCCAGAACCTTCAATATGCCACTTTTCCACTCTATAGCCTGCAGCTTACAACCCACAGCATATGCACAGACACACAAAAGTACAAAGACACACATACACGCGCACTCAAATGAAATGCAAACGCACACAAACTTAGCTCAAGGCTTAAAGCTTTTCCTCCCCCTTGCCTGAGTTTTTCAGCAGTGCTGTGACATTCTGCCCTGCCATGTCATTAAAAAGTGTCACAGGTTCTGGGGGAGTGATTTCTGCTGCTATCCGCCCCTAAACAGACAGAAAGGACAGAGTCAAAGGAGGGTGGGAATGGTGAGCTGGTGCTGGACCATGCATGTAAACTCAGCCCTCGCGGCCACGAAACCTTCTCCTGTGGCACGATGGAAGCAGCCTATTCTCTCCCTGCTCTCCTCCTCCCCTGTCCTCTCCGCAGGCACCAAGCTTGCTAGTTGTTTTTTCGGTCACACATGGCAAGGAGATTTGAGCTTGACCGAGAGCTCAATCACTTCTCCACTGCCTGGATGTCATGGCTGTGTGCAGAGGCACAAACCGTTGGATATCAGATTAGAACACAGGGGCTCCTTTTCCATTCCCCTTTCTTCACTTCTCACCATCCATCAAACACCATCTCTTTCTCTTTTCTCAATCATTCTTCGCCCGTTTCTGTCTTGCTCTGCTTCTTTTGCTCGATCCAACTCTCTTCCCTCCCCTCATTGTTTTCTACCTCTCTCTTCGGAGACGGGGTGACCCGGGCGTCTCGTCTCGGGAACCCGAGCGGTGGGTTGTTCAGACAACCGGGAAAATGTCCCATTTCTTTTTTTTTCCTTCTACTCCATCTGAGTAACTCACCTCTGCACCTCTCCATTAGAGTGTGAGATTGCAGGAGTCTGTCGGACTGAGCTGGCTGGAGGTTTTCGATGCAGATGACAGGGATTGCGCGTTCTCCTAAAAACTGTGCATTTGCCTTAACGCTGCTCCTTGTGAATTTGCAGAACCACTGAGTCAAAATGTCAAAAGTCAAAATTGTAATGGATTTATCAGTTGGGGTGTTTCGTATCCATGTCCGATAAACTTATACCATTCTATTTCTTTTTTATTTCAATCTTAGCACCTATGCAAACAACTAACAGGCATCACTATCTGCTCTCAACGGTTTGTCCATACGCTTTGTGTTGCACTCACTCTAAAATCCATATCCTCCGATACAAAACACTCCGTAGGCAAGATGGATTTTACCATAATCTCAGAGAGCCACATATCAAAGGATAAAAGCTAAATGTTTAATCCAAAAGGTGAAAAAAATCAAATATTCACATATGTGCCTCATAAAAGTGGGTGCCAATAAAGTAACATTGATTATGGAGGTCTGCACCGAACCTGATCCAGCTGATATAAGGCAATTCCCTCTCTTGCTGGATGAAGACATTACACATTACTCTGAATGAAGGACTCTTCAACTGATGGACTGGTGTAATTTGCCTGATAATAATCTCACCTCCATTTTTAAACAGCGATAAAATACTTTAAAATCATCAGCTTTAAATTCATGGTTTCGTGACTGAATTCATAAAAAAAAACCTCATGACCTGGGGGTTTTTACCTGCTGGATGGATATCCATCTACTGCGCCGTTAATTCACCTTTACATGAATGTAGGCTGACACTCTGACCTCGAGGCTTATTGATACCACGGTTGTTAAAATGTGACCCCGCTGGTACCTCACCGTAACCTTGGATTGTGATTAACAGCCTCTTGGAATAAAGCAAACACCTGTTAAGCGTAGAGAAAAAGGACTGTGGCTGTCTGTGTATTTGTTGGATCTCTCATGTAGTACAGTGTCTCACAAACAAATGAAGTGTAACTAAGAATAGAGCACATTCCGAGGGCAAAGCACTCCTGGGATTATGAACAACTGCTGTGTTAGGCTGCATCTGAAGCACAAAGTTGATGAACACTACCAAGAGAGAACGAGGAGTCAATTCTCTGGTTTTCCACGCTGTGTACCTCTCAGAGCAGACATGGATAGTCGATAGAACAACCACGCTAATACGGCTCTGCAGACATACAGTATCTACCCTGTCAGTGGTAGTGAGGGTTTTATCACTGCTCTTTGGTCTCATGATGCACATACATGTGTGCTCATTCTAGTAAAGTACACTGCAGCAGAGGAGACACACACTTCCCAAACACACTCACCACACTTACCTGCACTCTGGAGTTGGGTTCTTGCTTGATCCATTTGATGACCGTCTCATAGACCAGCTCCTCAGCCTTGGTGTTGAGACTGTCATTGGACAGATATGCCACCAGATCCTCCTTGGACACACTCAAAATTTCTTCCTGTCCCGCCACCTGAAGAGTTATGAAATAAACTCCGTGTGGGACACATGAATGGTATACAAGGATGTCCAAAATGTTATTTAGCAGCATTATTTCTAGGGGCAATGCAAACTAAATATAGATAAAATAATTACAAAATAATCTCTAAGTGCCCAATCACAATATGGACACTTTGGTTTCCGTGTAGAGACCAGCAAGTAGAGCAGATTTGATCATTTGTCAGTATATTTGATTTTTGGATACCTAGATTGGTGATCCAACTTCTAGACTTCTAGAGTTATGAGATAACTCTGTTATGATATAGCGCTATATAAATAAAATTGAATTGAATAGATCCATCTTACTTTACCAAGTATATAGTATAGAGTTTTGCTTTCTCCCACTGCTTTCTCAACACTTATCGGTTCATTAAGTATGAACCTAGAGCCAGGAGTCAATTAGCTTAGCATTAAAGCCTAGCTCTGTCCAAAGTTACATTAAATCCACCAACCATCACCTCTAAAGGTCACTAATTAAAAAGGTGTGTCATTGGTTTAATGCGTTTACAAAAATGTTTCAGTGGTTTTTCATGCTGTAGCTACCGATGTGTCTGATTTCACTCCCTTGTTCACTTATTATTCACTAATCCCTATATAATAGACACTCAGTAGTTTACTATATAGTGAAATGTAAATTAAAGCAGAAAGTGCAATTTTCCCCTCTGCAAGGTAAAGGAGTCCTAGTGTGGAGTCTCAAAAATGGTCATTCTCAATTAAAGTTAAGTTAATTTATTCATTTACTGATTGCTATGGGCATTAACTTTACTATGGTCATGATTCCAATTCGATTTTATTGCTGTTTGCAAATATTTATATGTGTTTTTAATCTCTCTGAACCAGCATGTAACTTTGTTGCGCGGGAAACGATGGATGGACTTGTTAGGAAAGATGATACATCTCTACCCACCTCGGGGAAGTTCTGCAGCGCATACGCTTTGGCCATGTTGTGGAGCTCCCTGCAACTCATGGCTTCAGCCATAGCCAGCACTCCCAGACAGTTAGCTGCAGTCAACTGTTTCTCTGGAGGCGATAAACAAGGTCGTAGAGATGTGGAGACGGTCAGAAAGACAAGGACAAAGAAACCAAAACAAGAGAGAGAAACAAAGACAAAGGCAGATTGATTAAGAGAGAGAAATAACATTATTCAGACATCCATAAAAAGATCACAGATGTAGAAGGCTACAAAGACAGGAAAATCGCACATACCCATAACCTATGATCTGCCTGAGACTAAGGGAGAACAAGTATAATAACTCAAAACAGCTCCGGGGACAAACAACGAGGGGAATCGATCGCTCACAACCCAGGCAGGAGGTGGCGGATGATAGGGAGTGGGATTTGGGATTAGCTGGGACACTTTAAAGCCGTCCTGTCAGATCTCGAGGTCTACTACACATACACATAGCAGAGAATATATGAAACGCCCCTAATAGCCAGGCCAGCGGGGAGGAGGCTTATGTATCCTTCTGTGATCTCTTGTGAGGTTGCAGCGTTTAAGGCACTGTGTTTGTAATTCCAGTTTTTTAACACACGTCGCCATTTATCACAAGAGAGGCAAATGTGTTGGCAGTGCAGTGCACGCACACACGCACGGGCAGGAAGGCAAGCGCACGGATCAACTGGGTCAGTGGCCACTGAAAGAGGCCTGATTAAACAATAGCCATCAAAGGGAAGCAACGCCATGCCTTTTATCACTGGACACAGAGTCTGAGAGTCTTTCCTAAACAAACATCAGCCAATAAAAAGGTCACCGAACATCTGCTAAATCACAACTAAACAAAAGCCAAACCAAAGATCACATAAAAGCGGCTTCATGCTTCATCAAGTTGGGGTTTAGGGGCTAAACAAAAGGCTGTCTTAAAATGTGCCTCTGTTATGCCATTTGAGCAGACAAAGTGTTATTTCACTGTGCATGCTCGCACACTCACACACAGTTTCTTCAATGCTAGACAGGCAGATTTCCAGTTTAAGTTTTAGTTGAGACAACGTGAAAATATTTAAATGAAACCCTTCCCATTGTGGCCATTATCTTAATAACTGTTGAAACTTGGGAGAATGCTGCCAATTGACTTGAAATCTTCTGATAATAAAAAAAAGAGGCATGATTTCTCACAGACTAGCAGGCACACAATAAGTGACTTAGCTTTTATTTGCTGCAACCTCAAGTTATGTGAATAAAAGTCAGAGCGGTATAAGTAGGTCGAGGAGATGTTTGCTATTTCTCCTCAGCGCATTTGTTACAAACTTCAATAATATCTGACACAGTATCAATTTTTCTTTGCTCAAGGACACACGCTTGCGCCTGTATTTCTCTCCCTCAAATCTTCTGAAATGTCATGAATCTTGTCGAGGAAGAATGGATTGACGTCTCACTGGCAATGAAGTCTACAAATGGCTTCCCTGTTTCCCCTGCTCTTTTGCCCAAATCGAGGAAAACAAATCAATATCGTGGGCCACTGGTTCTCTTTTACTTTCTTTTCACTGCTTTCCTGCCACTGACCTTTTTGCTAACATGCACTTCCTTTGTGTTACCGATACCCAAAACAATTTATTAAATGGAATGCAAAACCTGACATTTGCAGATTTCTTTGGTTGGTTACCCGCTAAAACCTGGAACATACCATTTGCTTTTCATGTGACCCCTTGGGTCCCGCAGGCCCCTCCTCTCCTTTGCTCCACTTTACATTCCTTGTCTAAGTATGAATCTGTTTTGCTATTTTTCGATTCCATCATGGTTTAGGCCAGAGGATTTGACATTTAAGTGACAATTGTTCCCTGACCTTTTTATAAATCTGCCCCTGTTCTTGGTCCTGCCCACTGGGACGAGATCAGAGGCACGGTGCCAAACAAAGTGTTAGCAGGCAAAATCCTTACATGGCTGCTAGCTTTGTCGACGTGACAAAATGAGCGTCATGTGTCAGGGAGAAAATTTAGGTTCTGCACAAGACACTATGTAAGGTTGTGCATAGTGATGAAGCATGACAGCGTATGAAAATGCACAAGGCTGTAGATACTGCACATAAGGTCGCCTGGATATACCTGATGTAATAAGCATGCACACATACACAACCCCCCTCGTGTTTTCTGAGCTGTTCCTACCTAGGAAGGAGACACAGACTTTACAGAAGGTGTTGAACTGGAACTTGTTGGCGGCCTCCAGTAGCGTCTTGGCATTGGCCGAGTCGATGACCAGCGAGCCTGTGTAGACGAACTCAAGCAGCAGCTCCAGCACATCGGCACTGATGTTGCTCATGTTCAACTCCAGCACCTCCCCGCTCCTCGTCTCCCCCAATGACCTGATCAACCAATCATGGCAGAGAGAGGCGAGTTAGGGATAGGACAGGTGAAGAAACAACAACAAAAACAGAATAGGGACACAGATACGTGTATGCTACACACAACACCCATAACACACCTGGGCCAGTACAAGAGTGGGGAGAAAATAAGAGAATCATTACACAATAAGATAACAACGGAAAGTGAAAAGGGGACAGAAACAGAACTTTGGATGGTTTCTACTTTTCTATGGGGCTAGCAGATTTGCAACTATATTGCTGCATCTGAAACAAAATGTCCTCTCTGAACAAAGATTAGGCAAACAAAAGTTATTGCTTTGTTTCAACAGGCATGCTTATCACATGTGTGTTTTCATGTATGCATAGTTTTAGAGGTAAACATGCATACATGGCAGGGTACATATGAGTTATCAGACAGAACACGGAGAGAAGGAAAGTGACAGCACAGTTCATACACCGACACATGACAGAATGTAAAGTATGCTGCTTAAAGCGTGTTGTACTGGAGAGCGGTCGGCTGTTTGTGAGCCTACATCGCTGCCGTGTGTGTGTTGTATATTAAAGCAGAGGACCCACTCCTACTGGTATGGTATAAGAGGTGCCAGGGAGTGCAAGGATGAGCAAATTAAATAGAATATGATATTCCTTCATAATGCAGAGCCTGAGATGTGTGGGGGAGTGGAGGGCTACTTTTTCAGAAGTGGGCCACGTTGCGATCACCAGGATCGAATGGCAGAGATTAGTTCACATGCAGGATCCCCCCCCGTGGAGGCATGAGAGCGTTAAATAACACCTCTCCATCCATGTTTAATGTCCCATGTGAAACAATAATCCACTCAAGGGCAAAATAAATGGAATCAAGGCCCTGCAGGAAGCATGGCCCCACTACTATGTCTCTGCGGCTACATGAACATTATGAAAAGTAGCCTACATTAAGATGGATGGAGGCTGTTTGTTTCTGCCACTCACAGTAGAACAATGACAATGCTCTGTGTGCTTCTCTCTCTGTGTGTGTGTGCGTCTCTTTTCCTTTTCTGTTGGAACCAGTATGCTGGATTAGAAATCATGACAAACAGTCAGCATTTAGTGAGACACAGACAGCAAAACAAACAAGATGAGACAGGTAGACAAAATGGTTAGAGTGAAGATGAGAGAGGAGAGGAGAGGTTGGGGTGTTTGTGTATGTGTGGGGGGGGTGTCAATGAGGAAGCAAAAGGAAGGAAGGCAGGGCGAGACGGTCGGTTCTTCCACAGGGAGCCAGCAGCCATCCTTCTGAGGGAGGGGTTGGGTTGTTCCATGACTGTGCCTTGGTCTTTTAAATAAGAGATATCCCCGCCCACCCCCGAAAAAAAATCCACCATCACACCTAAACAGAGCCTTTGTCCCCGCTGCAATAATCATCAGTAGCCTGTAGTGTATGAACTGAGACATTAGTCGTCATTTAAAGCGCACTGAGGAGGTGAGAGGGGAGAAGGACATCCAAAAATAAAATAAAAGACAATGGCATTTGTCTCTGGATGGACAATGGCTGGAAAAACCAAGGTAGTTACTCTTTTTCCTCCTGCAAAGCAAAAAGCCACATAGTGTTATTGCCCCTTTTTCCGCACAAAGCCCTGCAGTGGGGGCAGGTAGTAAGACAGAAAGAAGGGAAGGGGAGTGTTGTTCAGGGTTAAAGTGATGGAGGGAGGTGGGGAAGAAAAAAGCGGGGTGGGGTGGGGGGAGGGAGGGAGAGCTTAAAATAAAAGAAGAGCATGCTCATCAACCTGCTCAATTAGTGCAATAGGAACCAGCTCAAGTGGCAGTTTGTTTTGTCTGAGCACTTATGTTATGGAAATGACTTTTCCAGAGCTTCTAAAAGAGGTGGATATTTATGCTGCGTCTGATTGCAGACTTGAATTTAAATAGTGAAAGAGGGAGGCAGTGAGGACAGGAGAGACAGAGGAGGAGATATAGGCCGGGGGACTGTGGGGGGGTGGGCACACCCAGGCAAAGAAATTTGTTTGTGAGAAATGCACCACTTATTCAAGAGGAAGTCTTAAAATCAGCAGAGACTGTCAAAATGGTGGTGAGCAGAGGCGGAGAGGAAGGAGGGGAGCTGCAATACACACACACACACACACACACACAAACACAACCCAATACATCCTTCAACCTAAAAAAAACCCATTTTACAGGGAATACATTTAGCTTGTTCTTACAAGACCATCTATTCTGTGGAAGTACATACACTACCAAGATATGTTAAGATAGAAGCGTATTCGCATGCAACGCCTGCGCTCTCTGGGCTAAGAATGGATTGCATTTACATGTCCTGTCACAACATAAATCAGGAAAAAATTATAAAAATAAACAAACATAATGTGGTAGCTTTATCAGTGTTGGGATTCATGTTTTGCTTGTGTTTGCTTTGTGGTATTGAGGCCATGGTATTGCATTCGTACCATCAGGTATAATACGGGAGACTTCAAAGCTATCTGGCAGGAGCAAGTCCAGTTTGTGTCAGATGCTCTAGAGGACAAAAAGGACAGGGTGACAGGTGGAGAGTTTAAAAGCCTGAACCGCCATCCACGTGTGAACACAGGGCCATCAGCATGAGGGGAAAAACTGAACATGGACATTTGATTGACAGAACTCTCTATACAAAAACTCCACTTTAAAAATTGAAGTTTATTTTGAGGAGCGATGGCAGAAAAGGGAGAAAGAACCAAGTGCAAATGGGTTAAAATGAAATAATTTTACAATCAGTGCTGCTTGAAGTAATTTCAAGGCTTGCAGCATCACCATCAGAAATAAAAAAAAGGCACCGTCTCACCCATATCTAGCTGTGCAGACTGTTTTCTTTTGCCCAGGTTTGTTCTTAAGTTACAGATACAACTAATTTAAGACAACTTTCCACATTCACCAATTTTCTTTTAGGTAAGTATAAAATTCTAAGTGATCCAGACCCATCATACGAGTCATGAACAGATATGCCTTTTTTCACAAGGGTTTGACTTGTGTGAGTTTGAATTTGGAGTTTATTTATTACCAAAATCAATTGAAATTTTAAAAAAGTGCAAAAGTATTTATTTTGTTACAGGTTTTTGTTAATGACACACTGTTGGCATCTGTATTAATAACATTTTTTCCCTATAATGACTGCTCACAGTGCTAAATCTTTTCGTCTAATTTCTGACAGCAGGACATGAAGCTCCACAGTGCGAAATTCTTATTTTCCCTCTTGGGTGAAATCTCTGTGAATGAGACTTGCCACAAGTGAAGTGCAACAGGTGGCCTTCTATGGTAGTTTAGGTGCGCTGATTATACTAATGACCAAATCTCACAAATGCACGCACCTACTCATGCACAGGGGGCCTTCATCGCCAGTTTTTGCATGAGGCCCCTCATTACTGGAAGGAACCATTAGGGTTCTCATTTGCCAAAGCCGTGAGCAGCACCATACAAACAAAAGTGCATTCACCTCTGATGTATAGGGTTAGCGGCAGAAATAAAACAAAAACCCCAACCTCAAAACTATCTGCATGGCTAGATATCCCTAGAGCTAAGTGGGAGTAATTTTGGTGAACTGACCCTTTAAATATAGCTAGCCAGAACAATGTTGCTAATTGAAATTTGAGGGGAGTATTACAGCGTCCTGTCCACCCCTCAGGCAGAATGGAGCAGCAGAAGGCTGAACAGTGCACTCAGGGCTCTGCTGCAGTGTTCACACAGGGCCGACACTGTAATGGGCTTTAACACATCTCTGTACCCACCTCGTAGTCATAACACTCTCTGACTCACAACCATAGAAAACCCATGGGTCGGCACAGAGATAAAAGGGGAGAGAAACAAATGGCACGAAAGCATGTGTCAGGACTGCTCAAAGATTCTGGAGCTTTTTACATTACTGTGGTGCGGAGATGCAGTGGCCATAAATTAAATGCCTGCAGAGCACACTTATTGAAAAATCCTGAGGGGTAAAATGGAATTACTGGCAATGATCTGTCTCCCTGCTCTGTGCATCGGCCCTTTAAAGGGTAGGGTAATAGGTTTTTGGGTGGGGGCAAGGGCAGACGTGTGCCTACATTTTAGAGCGGCATTATATCCTTCAGGTATCACAGGGTAAGACGGCTGGTTGAATGAACACATAGTGTAGAGGAGGCCTACTTGAGGTGAGGGTGGGCAGTGGAGGAGCACACTGAAAAGAGGGAGACACACATTTTAGGAGTTTGTTGAAAACTAAGAATTTGAAGGATAGATTCAATAACCATTTTAAAATTTCTATGAAAACTGATAGGGGCTGAGGAGTATCCCCTCAAAAATAAAAATGGCCACACTTTTCAAACTAATTATCATAATTACCTTCCCGCTCCGTGCTGCTAAATTCCGGCTTTTTGCCAATTAGGCCTGTAATTTCTTAAGTGAGTCACTGGGTTTGTGTGTGTGTGGGTAGGCCAAGGAAAAATAAGTGTGATGTGCACTCCCTCACCCTCCAGTATTACATCTCTTCTCTCCCTCTCTGACAGTCTGCCTGGATAACACACAAGAATTATGTCTTTACATCCTACACACACACACACACACACACAATAAAGCGTGCATGCAGTATAACACATGCACGCTCTTCATGTCAAGTATGTCTGCGCACACACACACATTTTCATGATTTCAATCGCATACTATGCACACACACACACAAACACTGCGGGCGGTGGTTTATAGCGAGCTGACAGGGGTCTGAACGGCAGTGAATGCCTCCTGAATGAGATGGGCAAGGAAAGGTGGGCGGGAGTCAGAGCATATAAGGATATGAAGTCTCTCCCTCTCTCTTATTTGACCTCATAAAGATGTGGACAGTAGTGAGCCATGTGTAGCCTTAGCATAATTCCAGCTGCACGGAAAAAGTGACCCGAGCTGCACATGGAGGGCTGTAACTCAATGACAGACAGGCCTTTGGCTCTCTTTGCTCCTCTCTCACCGAGCTAGCGACACTCTGCCCATCTGCAAACACCTCACAGCTATGACCAAATTAAACGGTCTCCTTCTCTCCCTTCATACTCTGCCTGATCTCACTTTAATTCACTTGTTTCTGCTTCCTTTCTGTGCTTCTCTTGTCAGGTCTTCTCTGCTGCCCTGTTTGCATTTCCAAAAAGTCAAGGTGCCACGTGACTTGTGGTGTCTGGTTAGCATAATGCTGATGATCATGACTTCATTACATCAAGCCAAAGACGTCTTACAAAATTAACAATTAGTATAACAAATTCATTAGATTTTCTCCAGTGTGAAGTGAAATGAAAAGATTTCTATTTTAGACATAATCTCATGAAAAATGACAGTGTTATGACAATAAATCAAAGTAGTTTTACAATTAATTAACCAATTAATGAGAATTTGCTGTATTAAACTGTCAAATTAAACAAGAAAAATCAGACAATGTAGGCAGCAGCAGGCATGAGGATGAGCCTGATGAAATTCAGCCCGCTCTGCTGGGGATCCCGGTGTCTTTCAGGGGCCCCGTCTTTGCGCATAATGACCTGGCTTCTTCCTGGATAAGATGCACAGATGAGACAAGCTGATA